>CAMKVN010000641.1:0-25966 GCA_946474995.1 Funneliformis geosporum
AATTTTGATATAGAATCATTAATTACGTATACAAACCTTATAAAAAACGTATCATTTCCTTATTTCGATTTCTTATAAGGCGGGAATGGATCTATGATCCCTTAAATAATGGCGAGAATGTAATCTACGATCCTGTGAATGACGATGGTGAAAATAAGATCTATGATCCCGAGAATGATTATGAGAATGGAATCTATGATCCCAGCGAGAATGAGATCTATGTCAGTACTGATATCAGTGGCGATCTACATTCTGTCTTCTATACTGATGACGATTTACGTCTAAAAATAATAAAAAATAATAAATAAATTAAAAAATTGAAGTTTTAAAATGTAAAAAATATATTTCTTATTACTATTATTTAATAAATAATTATCAGTTCGAAGCCAAAATTTGTTATCTAACTCTGTACAAAATATCTGATCATGCAGAGTTGGGTTTATTATTGGTTGATTGTGAGGATTCTTCCCAGCTTTCAACCTCTTGAGATTTTCGTACCCATATTTTAATGAGTACCATTTTGAGAGGAAGAAGCGGTGAACCCTCTATTAATAAACAATTAATTGGATATAGTTTTCTATATCCTTTCATGGCGATTATTTGGAACGAATTTAAAATCGTCATGATAATCGCGTCTTAAACGAATTAATTCTCTTACACTGTTGATGGTTCATTCGAATAGAGCTACAGCGGGAGCATTCAAAGCCATAATGATAGAAATAAAAAAAAGGAGGAAGACGAAATAGTTGGGATCGAGAAATAAAAAAAATAAAAAAAACGAAATAAACGAGAATCGAGAAATAAAAGAGAGGAGGAAAAAACGAAATAAACGGGATCGAGAAATAGAGAAGGAAAAGGAAAAAACGAAATAAACGAGATGAGAAATAGAGAAGGAAAAGAAAAAAAATGAAATAAATGGGATTGAGAAATAAAAAAAAATAAAAAATGAAATAAACAGCGATTGAGAAATTGACGTGAAATAAAAAATCAGAAAAAAAATGAATTAAAATGGCGATCGAAAAAAATAGGTGGTATAAAAAACGAAATATTAAAAAAGAAAAAAAAAACGAATTAGAAATGGCGATCGATAAAATAGGTGGAATAAAAAAATTGAAAGATTAAAAAGAAAATAAATTAAAAGAATTGAAATAACAGATAAAATGATAAGAAAAATAATCGAAAAATAAAAGATGAAGGAGACAAAAGAAGATTTATATTCGTGATTTTATTGATGATATATTGTGAAAAATAATAGATTCGTGAGCGTTAATTACATATATTTATATCTTTTATTTTTTTGCATTATTATTTTCATTATACAAAGACTAGAGAGCAATAATGAATATTTGATTAAAGAAAAGTATTTTATAATCAAATGCTTCTTGAAATAGCCAAAATTTTGATTCTTCATAACAAAATAAATGATTGTACTCCATAGGATTTATCGCAATATCGATTTACTAGATTTGTCAGCTATTTTAATGATCTGCTCTGGACTTTATGATCATGAACTTGGTCTGGATGGAAATGGAATGAACTAATTCGACTATTTCCGTTTATTAAAAAAAATATAATGAAATGGTATGAACTTGAACTTGTTCGACCATTTCCTTTTTTTAAAAAATATATAATGTTTTCTAGAAGATAACTTCTTGTCAATGTTTCTCTGATTTTACATTGACTCTAGCAGATTATGTTTATATTCAATTAATGTTGGATAGTGCATTATTAATATCTTGAAAAGTCAACCTTAATTTTTCATACTACTTTATTTATGAAAGTAGGACCAAATCTTATTCTTTAAAAAAAGCATGGGTCTTTTCGAAGTGCTTTATGCCATGACTTTTGGATTTTGAGTTAAGTAAAGTGAAGTGGAAAGATTTTTTATTTTGAAATACATTACAAAAACTGAATGGATTTGGTTATAATTTTAGTCAGAAATCGACCATTTATATAAGATAATCAAAGAGCGAGAATGCTAATGTCACAAAGATTTAATAATATTTTGTTGATAGATAACAAAGTCCGATGGAAATATGGCTGTGCTTTAAAAAAATATTGACATAATTAGATAGGCTTTTTGCAATTGTTATTGAGTGGCGGAAATTATGTGGTGTAGAACACATTTTTAAAATTCAAGTTTTTCAATATTCACGAGTTGAATTTCGGCTGAATAAAAATTCATTAGCATAGAATCGTTACGTATCAAATGGTTTGCTAACTTATCTCAGTATCTTAATTTTAAATGTTACTTACTAGACCGTAAATTCTTTTTAATACACTGTGTATATCGATATATCATAAAAAATAAGTTCAGAAACAAATGTCCAGATAGTGTCAATAAAAAGGTATGATCAATTTAAGAAAATTTTTCGACGAATCTCTTAATTGTACAAAAAATAAAATAAAAATTAACTGCCTATTATCTTTATGACAACTTCAAATTAAAATTTGATGATAAGTTCGTATAATGTTACAACAATTATTGAATCAATTGTAAAAGAGATTATTGCAATTAATAAATTGTAAGTTCAAATACAACAAATTTCATTTTTTTTACAAGACAGAAACCGTGATAAAATTTATAATATATTACGCGTTATTCAAAGCATGTATATTTATTTTGAGAACAGAAATTAATATCTTATTTTAATGATCTCATTCCGAGGTTAATTGCATGAATCGAAGCTTGAGATTGGCGCATTATCAAAAGTGACGATTTCCGTTGCATCCATCACGAATAGCTTTTGGTATTAACGTATTAAACGAAGTTTGAAACTTTGAATTAGTTAGGTGGAATACTCGAAAGTTTAAAAAGTAATTGTAATATAGCGGAACAACAACGTCTTGAATCTTCTCTTAATAGTAATTTGGGGGCTTTTTTATAGACTATAATGACTTTCCTGAATTCAGATTTCCTCATATCAATGGATTAAATGAATGCGTTATATTTTATATTTATAGTGTATTTTATTATTTATTTAATTATTTGAACATATTAATCCCTTTTTATATTTTGGAGACATTTATTTGCGTTACGGCAATATGAGATTAATTAGATTACTAGATTTATCGTTATACAGAACCAAATTTCTTTTCAAAGGAATTGCTTAATTAATATATTAATTTAAGAGCGACTTTTTGATATTTTATTTCATTTCATTTTAATATTTTAATAATATAAAATACTTTTTTTTTGAGTAAAAGATTAAAGTAATTAATTTAAACTTTTTTCGATGACTATTTAATAAAAAGATAAAATTTGAACTTGATCCCCCATAATATTTCATATTTTGAATAATGTCAGAAGAAACATAACTATTGAATATTCAAATAATAAAAGAATCCTTCCTGTAGGGTCGTAAATGGAATGTTAAAATGATTAGAAATGTAGAGAAAGAAATTTTCCCACCATTTCACAGATGCGGGAGATATTGTATTATTTGCAAATCATATGCGCTACTTCATTTATCATTGCTTATTAAACATAGCATAGTTATGAGGCGAAGCAAATAAATCATATTTATTGATATGTACGCGCCACTTAGTAATGACATAATGCTAACATGATAGGCAAAAACCTAGAATTTTAAATAAATAATTACAAAATGTTTACGAGGTAAGAGGCGGAGGAACATAGCCACATTCTCCTTGGAAAAGTAACTCATAAATAATTTTGACGCCAAATAAATATTTGGCGTTTAACACGGCAAACTAATATTTATTATTTGTCAGGTAATATTTTTATTTCTAAACTTTCTCAAATCACCCGGGTCATGACACGAATACAACCCGCATATCATGGGCGTCTCCTTCAATGTGATTGAGATTGCACAAAACATTACCATCATTAAATAATGATTTCAATCTCATTCCTCTATCATTTTGCCATTAATTGATTATCATGTCTTCAAAAATAATTATAAAAGAAAGAAAGCAGTCACTCGACAAATAGTACACAACTCCTTTTATGAACCCTCTAACCTTAAACAAAGCAAATACCGAACATGAAGAGGTAATATAAATAATTTCTATTATAGTAATTTGTATTCAAAGTGGAACGATCTCAATTTATACTCCATCAATGATAAATTTTAGCCCATTTGTATCCGAAAAATTATTCCATAGCAATCAAACTATTTTTGACCAATAAAATTATTTCTCCGATCCATTGAGTTAGTAGGTCACATAATAAAATCTCGTTATTCCAATGTCAATTAATTTCTTGAGTGCATGTCCCGGATAACCACGTGATCTGATTACTTTTTTTTCTAAAAAAAAGAATTGAGGTTATTATATCTTTTTTTTTTTTAAAAGTCTCCGCGAAGACAATAAATAAACTTTAAATGTTATGATTCAAATGTATTATAGTACACTTGTAATCATTATCTACGTATAAATAAACTATTGACATTTGCGAAATTATCTTTCGGCATTACCAAATGCTTCTTTGCGACTGATAAATAAGTAAAAGTAACAAACGTGAATGAATTCATGTGAACGTAAAAGTTTAATAGATGGTTAGCTTTTAAGGAAGAAAAAAAAATGCAAAAAAGAAAAGAATGGATAGATTAAAGGGTCAATATAATACATATATAATGATGTTTACCTTTCTCAACTTTGATGAAGAAAGAAAAGAATAAAAGGTATCGAAATAAATAAATGTAATTTGATGAAAAGTTATTCATTACGATTTATTTTATTCCTTCAATAACGCGTGTTCTTGATAAAATAAAAAAAATTCTCAAAACGGAGTGTGTACCTTTATTTTAACAATCTATCAGTTAACTTTCAATTTAGACTTCAGACAGAAAATTTTAAGGCATCTGTAAAATTCTTTTTTTCATTTTTAATAAGAACGTTACATACAAAAGATCATAATTTAATAGAGTTATATGGTTATAAATTCATTTATTGAAAACCGTTTCAAAAAACTTTTGTGGCGCAGTTAAGACTGAAAAAGTTTTTCATTTTTTATTAGGGCCGGTATATTAATTTTTATTTAATAAATAATAATAATGATAATAAATTGAAACACTGAAACAAATTTCTTCAAATAAACCACTTGAATAATAATAACTTCTTTTGGGACAACCCATCATCAACTTTTCTTTCTCCTACATCATCATGTTCATTATTCTCATCATTAATATTGAATTCATTTTGCTCAATATTCTTGAATTTGCTAAAATACTGTTTTAGAATTAAGCACATGTACAATTATCGGCATATTTTTTTTCAAAAAAAAGAAGCGTAGATGGTTAGATAATAATTAATTTTATTTAAAAAAAAAAAAAAAAAACGTGTGACCGTGTCAAATTTAAAATTTTATGTCACGAGAACCTAAAAATTTATTTTGCCCGGCCTTATAGAACATTAATTAAGAAAAAATTCCTAAGGATTTATAGTAAAAACTTCACTAAGTCTGAAGCAATCCGGGCCTCCATCATGTGTGGCCCAACTTCTAAACATAAATTTACCAGGTAATGTAGCGGACGAAGGGACTTCAAGTGTCAAAGATAGCAAAGCTTCTTCTCCGGAACCAAAAGAAATACCTTTATCCCATAAAGAACTAACAAAATCTCCGTTTTCATTAAATAATTCAAGGTCATATATTTCTGTCACTAGAGATTTTCCTTTTGTCCAAACTACATTTGTTTCTGTACCATTTATCAATTCTGCACCAGCTTTAGGAGTGGTGAATCCAAATCCTATGAACGGGGAAAATAAGGAGAAAATCTTGATTAGAAAGATTTTTTTTTTTTTAATAAAAAAAAGGCAGAGATAATTTGAAATCAAATAAATCCTACCATCACAAAAATTTTCTGGAACTAAAAATTAATGAAATCGGGTCGAAAAGATCAATTTCAAAAAGATCAATTTAAAAATGAAAGAAAAGAGAAAAAAATAAATGAAAAGAAAAAAAAGGGAATTATAATTACCTCCTGCTCGATTTTGAATAGCAAGAGCAGTTACTTCATTAAATAATGTGAATAAAGAGAATAATAAGAGAATTGAAATAAATGAATTGAATTTGATGACGGTATTCATTTTTGTAAATATTTCTTTTTGTTGGAATTAATGAAAAACGATGAAAAGTTCTTGTATTTATAAAGTTTTTCGTTTATAATGAATCAATCATCGACTATTGAGCAGCAAGAATAAAGGATACAATTAGAAATGATCTAATCATTTTGAGAGTATATATCTTATTTTTAGAACGAACTAGGCTTATTTTTTTTTTTAGATCAAAATGAAAAAAGAGCTGCATAAAATTTTAGATCAACAACAAATCAATTTATTCATGGGATTTTGTTCAAAAGAGGGGTTTTTTTTGGAAAAGATTTTATTAACGTAATTAATATCAAAATGATTTATGAAAATAATATATTTTTACATATTTATTATGATTCTAATGATTTATCTAAATGTAAAAAAAAGCTCTCTGTCATAACCTTTAATTAATCAATCGATGATGACATCACCACCGGCCCAGGCCAAGAAAATTAATGCCGAACTAAAATATAAAGAAGCCGCAATATCCCAAATAATATTCCAATTTCTTCCTGTTACGTCCAGAATCCAACCAGTTAATGCCACACCAAAAATACCAGGGATCACTCCCAATGTGTTCCCAAGACCGTAGATGATTCCTGCATATTTAGGGGCAATATCAAACTAAAAAAGGAAAAAAGTAGTTAGAATTTTATAGTATTTTTTTATTTTTAGAGGAATGGAGAATCACCTGATTTACAGATACGCCCGCTAATGTGAACGTATTTAACCCCATGCCGATCGTAATTAAAATAATACCCTCAAATGGAGTTGATGCGAAATACGCCGCCTAAAAATAGGTTGGTGGAAATCATTTTGTTTTTAATCCAATTTAAGATTGACCAAAATGATAAAATACTAAATAGAATGAATGATTTATACTTACCAATAAAAGGAAAATAGCGACGCCAAAACTTCCAATAGATTGAGCGATCCTCCTAATGGTTATAACTCGAAATTTAACTTTATGAATCATATGATCACCAATCGTGCCGACGACAAAACCCATGGCACCCTGCACAGCATAAGGTATGACAGCAAAGTATCCCAATTTCTTGATATCAATTCCAAAGTGATCTAAATAATACGTTGGCAACCATGTCAACATGATGAAATATCCCCACGAATTGCAAAAATATGTTATCAATAATGCCCAGACTTCTTTCCTTGAAAGTATCAATTTCCATGGTATGTCATTTGTTAATTTAGAATTCTTCTTCTTATTGTCAGCTAACAAAGGAGATGATTCATCCTCTGCGACATTAGGAACATCTTCCTGTCGTGATACATTAACTTCGGGATTCGCGTTTAGACGCTCCCGTTGTGTTACATTATTTTCTTCGTCCTCAAACTTGCCGACTCCTTTTATTAACTTTAATTCTTCTTGACTGATCCCTTCATATTGATCCGGTAAGCTTGATCCATAAATTTGCCATAATAAGCTCCAAAACATACCGATTGTTCCAAACAAATAAAAGATGCACTCCCATCCATAAATTCCGTTACCCAACCATGTGGCTAACGGCAATCCAATAACGGCTCCGATAAGACTTGATCCTGTTACGACGGCGACGGCTCTTGATCTTTCTTGTGCCGGGATCCACTTTGCTATTAAGGATTGCACTCCCGGAAATAACGCTCCTTCTCCTATACCAACGCATATTCTACATATTATTAAAGGATTCAATCCAAATTCGGATGCTTTCGGTGTTAATAATGTGAAAAGCACTCGTGTTGCTGCGGCTATTTAATATATAGACAATGGTGTGATTAGTGAAATAGCAGGGGATGGACGTGATAATTATAACATATTTTATGGACAGTGACCTATTGCTAAAACCGGCTTTCCTCCAAATTTATCGGCTAGCGCTCCTCCTAATACTTGGGTCGTTAAGTATCCTACGAAAAATGCTGATAACACTATTCCTTGTGTCGTTGATGACCATCCAAAATCCATTGCCATAAAAACTATCGCAACTGCGATGTTCGATCGATCTAATAATAATAATGATCATTATAAATAAATTTAAAATGATATAAGTTCTATGGTCAAGAAAACTTGATTTTATAAATACCTGCATAGCAGATTGCAAAAGCTACCCCGCATAGCCCAACAACTATAAATCGTTTTGGAATATGATATGTTAACTGATCTCGACTCATTTTTATGTCGGATGCCATTGTTTTTTTACTAATGACTTTTTTTTTTTTTTTATGATTTTTTTTTTAAAAAAAAAGATTTCGTTCATATTTATATTATAGAATATATCTTATTTTTTTTTTTTTTTGAAAGCTTGAATAACGTTTATGGTTTTCTGCCGCTACTTCTTTATGAATATTCATTGAATATTCATCAAAATAAACGTGTTTGATTAATATGCATATTAATGTTAGTTTCCTAGATTAAGATTCGAGATCTACAGGATAATAGGTATCTTGATTTTGATTTTTTTTTAAAAAAAATCTTAATCTGTCGAAGCGCGACATTTATATTAAAGATTTCACAATAATAATGATTTTAACCATATCTGTTCATTTGTTTATTGAATATAATTTCTTTTTTTTTTTAAAAAAAAAAAAAAATCTTCTCACGATTATACAATACCAATACCTTAGTTTCTTTGATGTTGCAGTAAAATGAATGGTCAAAAAAAATTTTTAAAAAAGAATCATCGCCTTTAGGAATTTATCAAGAGATTAGTTAATTGGCTAAAGAATCACTTTTTTCACGTTAAATCAGATAATCTTATAATCTCGTGGAACGGTAATTACCGAACGAAAAAGAATTTTCGGAAATTCTTTTTTTTATTATTTTCTTACGAAAAAAAAAAAGCCTTTACTTTGAGATCAACATTTTTTTTTTATTTTAGGCAATATTTGGAGAACAAATAAATTAAAATAAATAAATGAAATTTTTTAATTTTCTATTTTTGCTTATCACGATTAAATAATTTCATTGCAAAGAAAGCTGCGGTGGCCCAACACATAGAAATTAACGCGATATTTCTCAAACAGATTGGATAATCCGCAAAGCTATAGGTATAATTTAATGGTGAATTATGAATTTCATACCACCTAAATAGAAAAAAATAAGATTTTTGTTAGAACAATGTCTGTCTTCAAGTAATTGTTATAAATTATTGTACCATCTTGGAAAAAGTTCTTTAAGATAAAGAGCTTCAACTGCCCATCTTGGGGTAGAAATATCCCAAAGCCATCGAATATACTCGTATGATTCCCCGTGTTTAACCTCGTCTAATTTTGGGTTTGCTCCAGAAAAAACCAATCCCCAAGCCAAAGCAAATCCGGTTCCTATTAATCCGAGTTTTTCTAAAATCACGCAAGATTCGTTAATGTTAAAAAAGATAAAAGGGTTTCATTTCCATTATGATAAACTAATTTTACCTTTGGTGACTAATGCTGATAGGAAATAACCTAAAGGAAGGATTATTGTATTGATAAACATGCCTAAAGGAAAAAATCAATTAAAAGAGTGTTTACATACCCATTGACCACGCACTCCAATAGGATAATAAGACGATAGAATATAATTCGGTGAATTTAGATAAAAAGGGGTAGAATAAAACAAATGCGATTGAGAACATAAATGCCGCTAAAGCTATCCTAGGGATGTCTGCAATAAATTTTGACAAAAAGTACGGAATCGTTCGCATTCCTGACGAGGTATCGCGCCAATATACTACTTTTTCATAACCAAATGTTGAACCTCCGGCTAGGATAAAAAAAAAATCACGGATTGATATAAAAAGAAACCTTATATATTAAAAAGATATTTATGCGTTGCCTACCTGAAATTCCTGCGAATGTCACACCAAGAGCCAAGAAAACTCCAGCGCTCTAAGAATAATAATTTGTCATGTTAAAACTTTACGCAATATAATAAATACATTTATAAACAAACAACAAACCTGCAGAGTGTCTTTTGCCAAAAAACAGGCTGGAACAATCACGGCAGGAGTTATTGCACAAAGTTCTATAGGTGCCTTTCCAATATACGTAAAATTACTGGCAGCAAGTGAAATAAAAGCACCACATCCTATATGCAATAATTGATCCAATAAAAATTGGGTTCTATTTCTATAAAGTTGTAAACTAGCTCGTTTAAATAACAAAATAAAGGATACAAAAACATTTGGAGTTTCTCGAATTGGATCTCTCATAAAAAAAAGGAGAAATCTATTAGAGAAATCAAACAATTCAGATAATACGTCAAGAGTATAGTAATAAACATCTTGCAAAAGGTGTACAAATGGAATGTGAAAAGATAAGAAGGCCTCTTTGAGCTTTCGTCCAAACGAAAACGACGGTTTTCCTGGTTTTGTTCCAAAATCTAAACCAATTTCGACAGGAGTTTTTTTATCTGAACCAAAGGTTGTGGTTTTCCCTCCCGTACTATATTCTTCCCATGCTTTAAATAGATCTTTAACCGATACGTCAGTTTCTCCTCTGGATGGCTTAACTTTGCCAGACGCAACTTCCATCATAAAATCAGCTGGACTAAAAATATCGAATCAAATTAGAAATAATTTTTCAAAATTTTCAATTTGTTCACTAAAATTGAATTTACTGTACCTTTCATCGGTTGGACAGTCAAAACCGAGATTTTTGAAATAGTCTAAAGCATTTTCTCGTGGACCAAAATAAACAATCCTTCCTCCTTTACCAAGGAGCAAGAAATCATCAAATGTATTGAATGCTTGCGGACTTGGACTATGTATCTTCATGTTGTTTTAAAGATGAACATTTAATTTCTTATTTAAAATAAAAAGAATAAATTGGCATCATTACAATTGATACTTACAACTGCTGCGACATTAAGTTTTTGTTGGTGTGCAATATTTCTCAAAAGTTTGCAAACTTCTAGTGAAGTTGCTGAATCAAGACCGGAAGTGGGTTCATCCTAAAACAAAAGGCAAAAAAAAAGATTACGAAAAGTTGCAACTTAAAATCATCCGGATCAATTCACTCTTAATCATTCATATACCAAGAAAAGGATTGAAGGCTCGGCCACAAGTTCCATTCCAATATTTACACGTTTACGTTGTCCACCAGAGATACCTCTTTGTTCTATGATTATAAAGGATGTTAAAAGACTTATATAAAAAAAACATACGATCCGAAAATTCATAATCATAAACCTTCGTTGCCGATAATCGTGTCCATAACGTGACTTAATTCCAAGAATCTTATAGTTTCAATCACTTTTTGTTTCTTTGCAGCTCGATCCATATCCTTTGGTAAACGCATCATGGCGGAATGCTAAAATTTTTTAAAACAAATAAATTTGTAAATATTCGTCAACTTTTCACGTAAAAAATAAAATAAAAAAAAATGTTAAGATAAATAAAGGTAAAGCTTACCACCAGAATTTCTCGTACAGTCAGTTCTCGAAGCATTACATCTTTTAAAAAAAAAAGCAAAAAAAAAAGAGTTAATTCCCATTATTAGAATCACGTGATAAAATCAAGAATTAAAATTAACAAACCTTCTTGTGGCACGAATCCTATAAGTTTACGATATTTACTTAAGTTTTCTTTCACACCATTTACTATATATAAATTTTTAATAAGGCGATTTTTATAAATTATTATATTCAATAACTTAAGAGCATATGGCGAATTTATTTACTTTTTATAACACCATTTGTCCTTTTCGCTTTACCGGTCAAGAGGGAAACAAATGTAGTTTTTCCGGCACCTGAAGGACCCATTATCGCACATGTTCTACCATGCGACAGCTTTAATTTGAAAGATTAGATTATTTAAAATTACAACCTATGCCGCATTAAAACTTCATTTTTACTTTACCTTTCCAGTCACTCCCTAAAAATGAGGGTAAAATGTAAGCAAAATTATTACTCGTCGCAATCAAATTATATGATTTAAAATATGATAATCTTACCTTCATGATTGTAATGTCAGGAGGTAAAACTAGTTCAAGATTTTCAAATTCGATATCAAAGGTTTTATTTACAGGATCTAATGACTTTTCATGACTCATTTTTTGCTCATTATTTTTCAATAATCCTCTGTATTTTTTAGTTTTCAACTCATCTGCTTTATTGTTAACCGCAAATAATATAGCAATTACTATGGCCGCAAGGATAACCAGGGCAAGAATATAATATCTATTTGCCCTTCTTGAACCTTTAAAAATATGGCGTTGAAATTTTTGGTTAGTGAAGGTGCAACTTGAGATTAATAGTGAGCCAAAATGTTTTAAAAGTTACACCTTCTGGACAATAAGCTAAATTATGACAAGGTACCGGATCAACAGTTCCGATGGCGCAAAATGATCCTGAAAATTAAAGTTTATTAACCGGAAGTGAATTTTATAAGAATCTAATGATAAAGTCCGGAAAAATAAAAAGTACGCACACCTTTGGGGCATATATTGATTTCCGTTGCATCTGCATTACAATAATAACCCGCGCAGCAAAATACAGGTTGTGCTATTTATAATAACATGTCATGCGTAAATTATTTAGTACAAAGGAAAAAAAAAATGTAAAAAAGCATTCGCATTTAAACTTTTTATTACCAGAATTCTCCGGACATAAGAAGCCTGGAATTTATATTGATATTTGTTTTACATAAAGAAGCAATCATGTTTTGCAAAATTTGAACTTAATAAAGAGAAAAACCTACCTGCAGTGCATTGTATCCTATATTTAATGGATATGAATCATGTTTTGAATTAATGAAATTTAGAAGGAAAGTCAACATTTAAAGGAAACAAAACTTACGGTTTGTCCGGACTTAAGCAGAAATATCTGAAGGATATATGAGTTTAATTTAAAATTCGAATAATGTAACGTATATTTCAAATATAAATACCCAGCTGGACATGACCATGAAATTGTTCCATTTCCAAACCCAATATTATCTTCCGGTTGAGGAGTTGAAACATAATAACATGCGTCTTTATTATCCTATCATAAGAAACAACGGATGTTTAAAAGAACATTTTTGTTTAATTTAGCGTCAATTAAAATTTCAAAATAAGGTACTTCGGTTCCGGGAACGGTTTTGTTCTTGAGTAACTGTGAATAAAATCGCGGATCTAAATAAGGTAATATCTCATCTACCGTTGTTGGTATTGCTGTTGGAGCGGTTGGAGTGGGAATAGTGGGGGTTGGAGCTTCTTGTCCATTAGCAATATGAGAGTTATTAATTATTAATAAAATGGATATCAAGTAAAATATAAGCAGATTTAACATTCTTTATTCTTTATTTTTTTTTGAAGAAAAAGGGAATAAAAATTTTTAGAAAAAATATTTTCACAATCATCCTCTCAAGAAATAACATGGCTGTGAACTAGATGATAAAAGGAAATTTAATCTTAATGTAATGAATAGATATATTGAAACACTAAGCCAATGCTAAGCACGAAGTCCTTTACCGAGCGAAAAAGATAATTTATTTAATATTCTACATATCATAAGCCTCGATCTCCCATTATCTAAATGATTGTTAGGTATCGTCACGGCAAATTGGACAATAATTTCGAAATCGAAGACAAAAATAGGACTAATTTTATTCGTTAACCTTTATGATTTTCACAATTGAATCGAAACATTTCCGAAATATTTTCGCGCCATTTGAACAATTTGGCAATTATCCGTTTTCGATCTATTTTGATGAGGCTTGTATGCAAAGCCATACAATTACTTTTGATTATTTCATTAGAATTTTAACCAAAATAAAAATAGAAGTTTCGTATCAAATTAAATTTGGTTGTTTTTTAAAAAAAAAAAAAAAATAAAAAAAAAATATATATAATTTAAATTGCTGCGTAATATGACCTTCCTAATAATCACAATGTTGTGTTCGTGACGCATATACAATAAAAACCCTATGAAAAAAAATTAATCAATATAAATATAATAAAGATTTTCATTTAAAATCAAAATTGTCATCCGCATAATTCATCTTTTATAAACAACGAGAAGTATGATTTTTCGAGTTGATTTTTATAAATTTTTAATGTTTGAACTTTCCTCTAAAGAATTTCTTTTTTATCGCGTTGATTTATTTGATGAATTAAGATAAAATATTTCACAGTAAAAATATTGCCAATATGTGTCTTATTCATGAAAGTTATGTTTATCTTTTTATTGCAAAATCTGATTATTTCTTGGGAGTAATTCATGAAAATTTGAAGTAATTCAAACCAAATAATCAGATGATTCATTCTGAAAAAAAGAAATTCATCTCACTGTATATGAAAAATAATGAGAAATTCTTTATATTATTACAAAATGACGAATCAGCTGGCACGCATCTGCAGATCGTCATATAATCATCATATATACGTATGTATATGTTTATTCAATTAAAAAATGTCTTTTCTCAGTTGGTATAAAAATCACTTAACGAGACGACCAATTTTGATTCAATCTATTACCACGGGTAAATTTGTAATAATTTAGTTCACGAATATTCATAAATAAATTAATTAAAATTTAATGATTTTAGGAACATTATTTGCTACCGGAGATGTTCTAGCTCAACAATTCGTTGAACAAAAGGGATTGGAATCTCATAATTCTTTTCGAACTTTAAGACTTGGAGGATTTGGTCTATTTGTAGCAGCAAGTACTTGATGCTTCTAAATTCCGTGATTATAAATAATGTCTGTCTTTTAAAAAAAAACATTTCTTTTATGTTTATAAATAGGGACCATCCACTTCTCTTTGGTATCGATCTTTAGATCGATTTGTTACGATTAAAAATCCCATGTTAGGTAAATTCATATTGATGTAAAACACCTTGGGTTTTGATTCTATCGTTTAAATCATTTTGTCGCCATAATTATAATCTTTTTACAGGGTTAGTAACGCGCGTTTACCTAGACCAAGCTTTATTCGCTCCATGTTTTATAACAACATTTTTTATATGCCAAGCTTTAATGGAAGGTCAAGCTAAATCTCAGATTTTAGAAAAACTTGGTGATGTAAATATGATTTCTCTACTTTTACAGCAAGTTTTTTAATATCAATCAATGCTAATTTCTTATATCCTCTCTATATCAACAGGCGTTCGTGCCTACTTTAATTAATAACTATAAATTGTGGCCAGCCGTTCAATTAGTCAATTTTCATTTTATACCATTGAATTATAGGACTTTGGTTGTCAATTGTGTTGCTCTAGGTTGGAATACTTATTTATCCGTTATCAATAAGAGAAGTTCCGATAAGGTAAATGTTTAAGAGGAAAAAATTTAATAGAGGTTGAATAAATGTACCTCGTAAATAAATAAAAGTGTGGATGCGTTTTCCTTAAAAACATTGATCATAAATTTAATATAGATCAACCTATTTCTTTTTTTCTTTTGTTTTAATTTAAAAATATAATTTCTTTTGCTTAAATTGCTATTAAGTAAGATTTCTAATGTATATATTTCCTACGTCTAAATTTTTCTTCGTGTTATTTTATTACATACATATATATATTTGAAATATGCCACTCTTAACTTATTCAATGCTAATTAATCCTATTTATCTATATTTTCATAAAACAATTCAGACCATGCAAGATCAAATACAAGATTGCAGGCGTCGTTTCTTGAAGCGAATTAAGCCACATTCGCGATCAGCAAAGTGTTCGTCAGTGTATGAATGGTGGTTTTAAATGTTGTAGTCTTTTTTAATAAATAAAGAACTGAAGCCAAGTCATGTGTTATCCCAATAACGAAGAGGACAAAATATTTTTTTTTGGAACTTTAGTTCAATTTATATCTGAAATCACGTGATCGGAAGGTCAGATAATCACTAAACATCCTCCGATCAGGAATTTGTTCGACCAAACAAATTTAGCTGATGAAAAAGAATCTCGTGTCAAGGTAAATTTGAACTAAAAGCGGAATTAAAAAAATTTTTCAATAATTTTTGGTTGGTTTATTCTTTTAAAATGACTCCTCCTAATAATAATGATAAAAAATCCGAAAATGAAAAAGAAATTAATCATGATACCGCACGAAGAAGGATTTTACACCATACCAAAATATTAGAACCAAAAGAATCAAATATACGAGATGATGGTTCAAATACGACTATACTCGGTTTTCACTCTTCAAATAACAAGGAAAGAACTGGTAAGGCTCGTTAAAAAAATTTTTTTTTTTTTAATTGGAATTCGGTTTAACAAACGTTTTGTAACAATGTATATAGTAACTACGATTCGAATTGGTGATATTTCTTTAAGGGTTGCCAAGTCTAAACGTCCTGAATTGGTTCCTTATTATATTGATCCGCTTTTTGAAGAATCACAGGTTTGTATATTCATAATTCCGGAAATCGATTCTTTCTTAATATTAAAATATTTAACCTATTCACCTTTTTTCTGAATTTAAATCACGTGATTGCAAATTATCAGGAAGTACTTAGACATTTAAGATGGTAAATATTAAATGCTAGGTAATATTATGGCAGAACATGAGCATTCTATTGATATCATTCATACTTATATAGGATAATGCAAAAAGACAAATTAAAACAAGATATATTCCTTATTGGGTATATAAAAATATTATCGAGTTTTTACATTTGATTTTTTTTCTTTATTTTACCCAATCATGTATTAACCAATTTTTGTTATAGACTTCCCGGGCATTTACGTAGAGGACTAGTTCTAAAGTATGCTCAACTTACAAATCGAGAAATCGAGTACGTTCCATTATCAAAAGATTGTACTGATTCGGATTTAAAACAACGTCGTGAAATATCTGGAGGTACGGCGTATTACGTAGATCAAGCTTGCGTTAGAGCTGCTACTAATGGTCGAATATTAATCTTGGACGGTATTGAAAAAGCTGAAAGAAATGTTTTACCGATATTAAACAATTTATTGGAAAACAGAGAAATGTCATTAGAGGATGGAAGATTTTTAGTTCATCCAAAACGGTATGACTCTTTAGCTAAAAGAAATAAAAAAAGCGTGATGGATGATTGGAAACTTGTGAGAGTTTCAGATCAATTTATTGTTATGGCTCTTGGTCTACCAGTTCCACCCTATGTTGGATATCCACTGGATCCTCCGCTTAGATCAAGATTTCAATCAAGAGATGTAAAACCACCTGGATTTGATCCTCATATCAGACATTTAAAAAAATTGGCGCCTGATGCAAATCCAGAATTAATTGAAAGGTTGGCATCTGTGGCAACTGTTCTTGGATCAATGTCATTTGATGAAGGTGGAATTGAGATTCCGGAATTTCCGACTTCAGTGGATACGAGTGCTCTTGTTTTGCAAAAGTTTCCATATATTAAACCAAGATTTTTGTTGGACTTATTATATCCATGGCCTTTATTACCAACTTGTGCTGCTGAGCAAAAAGGTGTTATTGAATCGACTTATCATCGTTTCGGGATGCTTGGTTTTGAAATTAATAAGATAGCAAAAATCAGAACTGAAAGTGGTAATAGTAAGCCTGAGGAAGATATTGGTTTTCAATGTATGCCCGGATATAATTTTACAGATTTAAAATTATCAGAATGTAAGGAAAGAACCATGGCCAGTAACCTTCCTATTCATAAAATTGATTTAAATTTCCATTCTGAGATAACAGGAACAAAAGATCATTTGGTTCAAGTTTTTGGTGGTGAAGAAGATCCTTCAACTGCAGATTTCTTTGTTGAGACTAATTATCACAAAAGCTTATTTAATTCAATGTTAATTGCTCATTCTGTGGGAGATTTTTGCGTGCTTGGAGTAAAAGGTGTTGGTAAAAGTGCATTAGTAAGGCATTTTGCCATAAATCTTGGGTACGTTATATAAACAACTTTAATTTGTATTCATGTATATAATAACGTAAGTCTATCTTTTTTTTTTTTTACAGGTATACTATCGAATACATCCCATTATACAAGGACATGTCTGCTCGCGATCTTTTACAACGTCGCGGCACAACCTTTGCAGGAGACACAATCTGGGAGAATTCATCTTTAGTAAAAGCAGCGTTATCTGGTAGTTTAGCCGTCATGGATGGTATCGATTCACTTTCATTTGGAACGATCGTGACATTACAGCGATTTATAAAAGAACGTGAGATATCACTTCCTGATGGAACCCAATTACTTCATCCATCTAGATATCAGAAATTAATAGAAGACCATGGATTCACAAAAGAACAATTGGACAAAAAGGGAATCTCTGCTATTCACCCAGCATTCAGAATTATAGCCTTAGGACGCCCTGTTAGTGGTGGAAATGTTGAAGGAAGACCTGGTGCCTGGCTATCACCAGAAATCGTCTCAATGTTTCAGTTTGTCGTTGTGCGCTCATTGGATTATCAAGAAGAAATGCGAGTTCTTGAAACTTTGTCTCCTGGAATAGATTCTAATAATCTTTCATTGCTATTACAATTTGCAAATCGACTTCGTAAAGATTCTGATGAAATTATAAAGACACTATCTAACGCACTTTCTACACGGTAAATAAAAAGTGATTTAATAATTGTCTATTCAAGATAATTAATTTTCTGTTGTATTTTGGTAGACAACTTATCAGAATTTGTCGTAGACTTGCATTGTTTCCGAATGATAGTTTGTATGATGCTATCCATAGAGTTTCTTTATCAAGATTCTTACCATCTTTAGCCAAGATGGCATTGGAAGAACTGATGACAAGCAATGGCATTTTACCTCCAATGAAAAAAGTTAATGTTGAACGGGTAATTATCTAAAAATAATGATTTCATCATACGTTATATAGGTTAAGGAAAAAAGAAATATCTTTTTTTTTTTTAATAATATATATAGTTGAAAATTGAAGTGCTTCCGTCAAGGTCAAATCCTCAAATATTGAAAATAGGAAATGTTGAAGAACCAATAGCAAAGGATTCGAATCCACTTTTGATTCCTGATATTGTTTTTCATGAAAATCCTAAACAAACAGAAATTCTCATGCAAATGTTGCAAGATTATCAATTAGGTATTTAAACTAATAATCTTTTCTTTAATATATCATATACCAATAATATAATTATGTCTTTAACAGGAGAACATTTGTTATTAATTGGTAACCAGGGAGTAGGAAAAAATAAGTTGTCAGATTACTTTTTGCAATTGTTGAGGTTACCTAGAGAATATATACAATTGCACCGGTATGCTGAAAATTTTACTTAATTTGTTTGAAATACAGATGATTATAACTTTTATGTTGTGTTTTAATGATCGTAGTGACACAACAGTGCAGAGCTTAACGGCTACACCTTCTATCGTAGATGGTGTGTTACAATTCGAAGATTCTCCTTTAGGTATGATTTTAAGATTATACACATTCATTTATAAAATCATAATACTTATACTAACCAGTACTCTTAATAAAGTTAAGGCTGTTAAAAATGGTAATCTAAACGCATTAATCTTATGTGTATTCTATGGTCATGCCTTATATACTAACTATAAATATTATAGGACATGTATTAGTAGTTGATGAAGCAGATAAAGCGCCAACTTATGTAACAGCTGTGCTTAGAAATCTTCTTGAAGATGGTCAAATGGTTTTAGGTGATGGAAGAAGAATAGTGTCTTCAATTTCATATAAAGATGCTAAAGAATGTATTGTTATACATAGAAATTTCAGAATTATAGTATTGGCAAATAGGCCAGGTGAGAATTTGTCTAAGCATAAGATGTAAATTAAATATTTATAAATATTTATTCTTTGTTTATTTATAGGATTCCCATTCCTTGGTAATGATTTTTATAGGGAAATTGGGGATGTTTTCAGTTGGTGAGCTATTGTTATTATGATTTCTTTCGTAAATTATAATTTATACTATATTAATAAATTTTTAATTTTCATAGCCACGCTGTAGACAATCCTGATTCAGAATCAGAAATGTTTCTGTTGAAAAGATATGCACCAGATATTTCGGAGGATTTACTCCTCAAATTGACAGCAGCATTTGGTGATTTAAGAAAATTAGTAGACGAAGGATTAATTTCTTATCCATATTCCACTAGAGAATTGGTTAATATTGTTAAGCATATGCAGGTATATAAGTATTTTTATGAATATATAGCTTAACTACGTAATTTACTAAATAGAACTTAATTTTATTTGTCATAGCAATATCCTGATGAAGGCATCTCGCGTATATTACAAAATGTTTTTGATTTTGATCAATATGATAAAGATTCAAAAGATCTTTTAATTGAAACCTTCCAGAAACATGGAATTCCCGTTGGATTAGAATCGGATTTTTCAATTAAATTAGGAAAAAGAATCCCATTGAGTAAACCTATAGTTACTGAAATTTGGACGAAATCAATTTCTGAAAATACAGTTTGCGTGGTTAAACAGGAACCTATAATATTTGGTGTATGTTTAAATAAAAATGTTGTTTATGGAGATGGAGAGGCGTGAATAGATTATTTCTAATGAAGACTTCTTTTTAGGGGAATTGGGAAATTAAAGTTAGTAAATCGAGAGAGCTTGATCGAACTGAAGGTAAGATAGGATCCTTATTTTATTCACAGAGAAAATGTTTTGACAAGTTTTTTTTATGTTAGGTCGAATTGTGACTTTTACCGAACAAATTTATAATTTTAAGATTCCGACTCGTGGTGAAGCGTTTGATATAGTAGCACTTCCTGATCGATCATTGTTTGTAATTACGACAAATCCTATGACGATTCATGCAGTTGACCAAAATCACCAAAAAGTTCGAAGTATAGAGATGTACGAATTCTTCCCATTACAAAAAGGTAAGAATTGATATGCATTTGATTGGTAAACATTACTAAAATTTAAAAGTTATAAGTTTATTTATTTATATTTATTTAGCTCCGTCAAGATTAAAAATGGCGATAGTACAAACACAAGAAACATGGTATATGATATTACATAATACAGTGGAAAACTCATTACTTTCCATTGATTTTTCAAGAAGTTTAGCGGCAGCGGACAACATAATGGTCAATAAAATAGGGGTATATTCATTTAAATAATTTATTATTTTTATTATGTGTCATGAACTTTTTTTAAAATGATAATGATTATAGTTAGCAGGGTTAAATCCTGTGAAGTCAATTATGTTAAAAGATTATGCATCTCTTGGAATTTTAGGTATGAGAACTAATACAACGTTTAGATATCACTTTATAATTTTTAATGATTAATAAATGATATTTTTATAGTTTTCTATCAGATTGAAAGATCAACCATACTTTTGTTGGATTTTAATACTAATACTCAACATATTATTGAAGTTCCGGTTAAGAGTAAATGTCATGCTAATTTATTGAAAAACCTTTTTTTTGTCCAATTATTCATATTCAACTCAAATTGTACATATTCATCACATTTTATAGCATCACATTTATATTTGTTGAGGCCAAATGTGTGGTTAATAAGAGATTTTTCAAATGGACAATATCATCTTTTGTATACCGACGAGCAGCAAACAATGTGTGTATTAAATATATATTCAATAAATATCAATACATTTAAATGTAAGCTAATATTTTTAATGATAATAGAAGTCCTAATATGTCTCCTAATATGATTCCTAATATAATAAAGAGTATTGACATTAAAGGATTATTTAAATCTAATCCAGAAACAATAACTTATTTGTCACAGGATGACATTCCATATCCAAATGTGTAAGTGATTAATTTATCATCACCTTATTATATCATATAAATAAAAACTAATCGAAATATATGTTTAATTTGTTATTAGATCATCTGCCAGATTATCACATAATGAAAATGATTCTAGTGCTGTATCTATCATATCAAACTTACCCGAAGCATTGTTAGAAAATACAACAAATAATTTTAAAGCTGAAATTATTTCATTTATGAGAGAAAGTGGCGATGATGGAAGGAATTATTATAAGAATTTAAAAAACTCTTCTGTACTATTAAGAAAGTCAGGCCAATTAGCTACTATTATTCCATTAAAAGTATGTTGATGTTATATGCATTTATTTAGCTTTATAAGTTATTTGAACATTGATCTTATTATTTATTAGGATGGAAGAAGTGAAGGTTATTTAGAACTATTTAATCCCGGACAGGCCATGTTATGGAGGGTTATGATGCCTTTAGCTATTCCTGAAACCGGTCTAATTAATAAGTGAGCCAACTTTATATTTTTAAAAATATAATTTATAACAAATTATAATGGGTATATATTTTTTTTCGTTTACTTTTATAGTGATCCTGCATTAAATGCTATCGGTAGTCCTTACATACATTTTGAAAGAACTGCCGCATCTATGCTGGAATTACCTAACGGTGATTTATTGACCATGGATATTAGTGGTATGTTAATTGTCTTGGATATACAATATTTTATAAAATTGCCGATTAAATATTATGTATTAATTGAAATTAATTTAGGCGTTGTGAGAGTATGGCAAGTTGATGCTGGACAATTAATAAATGCTGCTAAAACTTGGAGAAATCTTGTTGGCTTTATCGATCAACGCGTTTTATCTATCATATATGAAGATTCGGAGGTATAGTATATTTTTTATATAGATTTTAAAATAAAACGTTAAATCAATTCTTTATTTTATTATTTTTATAGGGGAATACGATTTCTGAACAAGCGGAAAATCTTGAAGGAGTTAGTTCAAAGGAAGAAGGTTCTGGTGGTAGTGGAAGAGGTGGAGGAAATAAGGATGGTAATGGTGGAAATTCTAACGAAGAAGGAGGAGCAGGTGGTGGAGGTCAAGGTGATCCAATGAATTTCAATGGACGTGAACCTACCTTTATTGATGTTAGTAACTTGGAAATTGTAAGTAAAAAAAATTATAATATGAAAATTATTATTATTATTATTATTTAACTTAGAACGTATAATCCGACTTCACTAAATTAGAGAACTGAGGCCAAACCACCCCTTGAGCTTACGGACGCTCAAAGGTAAAAAAATATTATTTATATCGCTTTTTTTATTTATTCATATTAATTCACGTTGTCTTCTAATTAATTATCTCAGAGAATTACATGAAATATCTATGCAAAAACGTCGTGAACAAGTTAATATGACTCAAGCAGATTCTGACACATTTAGATCATATTTAGCAAATGTACAACGTGAAATTCGTGAGCTACGTGTTATATTAGAAAGTATTGAAGCAAAAAATAAAGAACGTGTTTGGTTAAAAAATCAAAGTTCTGGCGATGTTGATGATACAAAACTGTAAGTGATTCATAAGTTTTATTCGATTAAACACTTTTTCTTATTTAAATTTTTTATTATTATCAGAATCGAGGGATTGACTGGGGATAGAAATATTTATAAAAGACGTGGTGAAAATGACCCCGAAGTTGGATTCTTCCAAGATCTTCCTAAAAAAATGTATTTCTTATTTGATATAAGTGCAAGGTAAGTAAAAAATTTTTAACAAAATTTTAAACAATTCAATTGTATGAAAGTTAATTTATTTTTAATTCAATTATTAGTATGTATCGGTTTAATTCGCATGATCGACGGCTGGAGCGGTCCATGGAAGTTGCACTCAGTATGTATATTTCCTCATTTAATGTTACCATTCAATAAGAAAGTTAACAGCACTAATTAATTAACCTTTTTTTTGAAAAAAAATTAGTGGTTATGGAATCATTTAAATCATTTGAACACAAATTTCAATATAGAATTATAGGACATAGTGGAGATGGACCTAATATAGAATTTGTCAAAGAAGGACAATATCCTCGCACTGAAAAAGAATCATTGAAAATCTTGAATAAAATGTTTAATCATTCACAATTTTGTCTTAGTGGAGGTAAATAGTTTATTTGTTAGAATTCTATATAGAAAACGACACTTTTTTAAAATCTTTTTTATTTTACAGATAATACAGTTAGCGCTACCGCTTATGCTATTAAAGATATCGTGAAAGAAGAAGCAGATGATTATTTTGTAGTTGTTCTCTCAGATGCGAATATTCAACAATATAGAATTAATCCAGAAGATATTTCGAAAGGTAATAATATATATTATACAAATCTTAATCAGTTCATAAAATTGTTTTTTAAATATATTGTTCTTCATTCATTTATTATTAGTGTTGAAATCTGATGAAAGAGTAACTTCAAGTATAATATTTATTGGATCTTTAGCAGATCAAGCAGAACAGTAAGTTTTAAGATTAACTATTTTAGCGTCGAAATTCTAAATGCTAAATCAATTTTTAATGCTGTTAGGTTAAAGAAATATCTTGGAAATAAGGCACATATTTGCATGGATAATAAAGATTTGCCACAAATTATGAAATCTATATTCTTGGCTTCTATGTTGAAAGATTAATAATAATTTACTAGTGTTTTTATACATGTTAAGAAAAAAAGAGTAGCAGTTAGAAGATTTGCTGTATTCATGGGAGAATACTCCTAATAATTTATTGATATAATATATTCTTAAAAGTAATAAATCATTTTTTGACACTAATATTAGTCCCAAACAAAAGATTCAATTATGATCTTTACAAATTAAGCTTAATTAATAACAAAAATTTAATCAAACCTTATTTGTGATTTCTTCAAGGTTAAGTCTTGCTGACATCAAGTTTCTATTTTATTATTAAATTTTGGGAAAGAATTTCCGGACAATACAGGAATTTGTTCTTTAAACGTCCTGAACAAATTGATGATGAAAGAAGGAAGTAAAATATTTTACAAATTTCACACGTTATGTTACTGCACCCGGTTATTTAGAAAACGATAACTTCAATTGAAAACATATTAAACAATCGACCAACCGAAACAAAAAATACTTATTCGCTTTATAAGTTCTTCGAGGTTCTTTGTCGTAATTGAAGAAATTACCTGAAGAAAAGTTTGGTTTCTCGTCATAATTTAAGAATTAATTGTTACGGATTCGATCCTTCTCGCAATATTTGCTTGCAACTAGATTTGATTCCTAATGCAATAATTAAATAAATAAATAAACAAATAAATATTTTGATATTCTATAACCAAAATACATGCAGTATAGTTGGAATATTCTAATTCCAGTATATTATAACGGTTTGACATCAGGAAATATTTTCCTTTTACGATTTTTGGTAGAAAGTATTATTATTATTATTTTTTTAATAAAAACCAAAGATAATAAAAAAAAAAATTTTAGCACTCTTAAAAAATATTTCGATTTGTTATCATGGCATGTTTTGAATTGAATATATCCTGAAATCTTGAATCATTTTGTAAATAGATTAATTACGGGGTCATTGTCACTATTTAAGTCAAGATATTAATAATAAATGCAACAACTGCTTATGACTTAAATAACGAGAGTCAAAAAAAAAAAAATCCATCTACAAAACGTTTAACACAAAATAATGGATAATGTTAAATTTTTTACAAGAGTACCATCATCACTTGATGATATCCTTTCAATGATGAACGACTTTAAAGCTAGTACAAGATAGATAGATGTTTTGTAAATTAGATAGAAGAGAGAAACAAAAATTTTATGATGGGATTGCGATGAAACTGATGTTAATTAATGGTGTTGATGATTTTTCGTAACAATCGTCGTTTTCTTTTTTGACAATGGGTTATTTTTCTATATATATGTTACAAGTAAAAGGTAATGAATAAATTTTTGTAATTCATGTTCAGTCCAATAGATAATTAGAAATTTTTCGTGGCATGATTTAAAATTTTATTAATAAAAGACTTTTGTCGTACAAATAAAAAACTGATTGAAAATGAATTTAGATTACGTTGGAATTATTGGAATTGAAACAACCCAGTTGATTGAAGATGAAATTACTCAAATCAAGTTTGATTTTTGAAGAATTCATTATTGCAAATCCATCTCGCAAAATACTTGCAACACAATAGCAGGGTGGACATACTTATATCACATGTCGATCATTTTGCCGATCATATTTTGTATTATCACATCAGCGTTTGCAA
>CAMKVN010000642.1:0-25959 GCA_946474995.1 Funneliformis geosporum
TTTCGACCATTTCGACTTTTCATTTCGACTTTGACCTCCAAAGTCGAAACATTTCGACTTTTGGGTTTTCATTTCGATTTCATGTATAGTCACAACATTTATTATTAAAAAATTCATTTTTAATAATTTTTAATATTAAAATATCACCCTGAAAATCAGAGGTGACATTTATTAATAAAAAATTAATAAAAGTTAAACTACAAAAAGATATCTCTAGTACCTTTAAAAATCTGCCAAAATCTGAATATTCTAGATACCTAATAGGTCAAAATGAACAAAATGTTTTGCATCTTATTTCATCAGAAAAATATACAAATGCAGTTGTAATTCAAAAAAAGCTAAAAACTGAAGACAAAATTAAAGTTAGTGAAAATACAGTAAAAAGAACTACATTAGTATATAAAATCTAAGTGAAAATTTATGTGTACAAATTTATAAATTTTTACTAAAATAAGAAATTTGTAATAATTTGTACATATTTAAATTTGTGTATATTTATTTAACATACTACCTTATGTCAAAATGGATTAAGCTCAAGTGTTAAATATAAAAAGCCTTAACTTTGAAAAAAACATAAAATTGCTCATAAAATTTGCAAAAAAATATTGATCATGGACAGCAGAGGATTGGAATAAAGTTATCTGGTCAGATGAGTCAAAATTTATGATTTATAAGTAGGATATTAGAGAATATTGTTGGAAAAAACAAAATGAACTGTTACGTGATCATCATGTTAAACCAACAGTTAAATTTGGGTGGTGTAATATTATGGAGTAGGGGTGTTTTACTTCTGAAGGGGTTGGTAACATATGCCGAATTTATAGACATATGAATGGTGATTTATATTGCTAAATTTTGAAGAAAGACCTTCTAGGAACCATCGAGTGGCATGGAATGGATAAAGATAATATTATCTTTCAACAAGATAATGATCCTAAACACACTGCAAATCTTATTAAGCAATAGTTTGAGGATAATAGGGTTAAAGTTCTTGATTAGCCAGCACAGTTCCCTGATTTAAACCCAATAGAACACCCTTGGAACGAAATGGACCATTGTCTGAGGTGGCTTGAAACACCTGTTAAAACATAGGATCAGTTGTAAAATGGAATTCAAAAAATTTGAGTTGAATTGGGATCCAATGTATGCAAAAGGTTGGTTGTTACTAATGCCAACTTGTATAAATGATGTAATAAAGGCTAATGGCGGCTATACGAAATGGTAAATGATAATTTATCAAAGTTTTAATATAAAAAAATTGTTTTTTTAAATTTTTGTTTATTTAAAAATTTTAATAAAATATGGTCAAAAGAAAAGCATCGCATAATTTACATTAAATAAATATTTTTTAAAGTTTGATTTTATTATTGTGCAATAATTTTTATATCACTAAATAGACTCGTTTAAAAATAAATTTCGTAACACTGCGCCTTCTAATTCTCGAGATATTGCAATTTTAAAATTTGTGATCGGGTGATACAATACTTTTTGACCGCCATTGTACATTAGTCTCAATTTATTAGTAGTTTAGAAATTATAAAATTATCCGTATAAAAAGTATGATAAAACATTTAAACTTAAAATATTAATATCACGTCAATTATTAAAAAGACATTTTAATCTTAATGAATAATTAATTATATTAATATAATCTGTGCTAATATAAATTTGAATTAAAATAAAAAATAACCATTAAAAATGGTAACCGGATTTATTTTGCCGGTTCACACACTACCGTATGACAAATAACGGTATCACATCCCGACTGTTTAAATTATTCTGAAGACTTTAAAATGAAAAATGTACCGTGTGAATCCTAATCCCGCTTACCCTAATAATATTCCTAATGCCCTTAATTCTAACCGGCGTATAAATCTGGCTATCAGATAATAGATCAAACATAATTATTACCCTTTAAAAAAATAATGCAGTATTTTATAAATTTATAATATATTACAAAACCAATAATATAACTACTTGATTAACCATATATTTTTTTCAAAACCATAATTGAAAATATAATCTGCTAAAAAATGTAAATGTAATGTAGATATTTAATTTTGCTAAACATACAAAAATTCGATATATAATCAGAAAACGTTCTTCACATAAAAGTTTAAAGTTTGCATATTCAATATCCAAGCTTAGCAAATATTTACCCAGAGTGAGCAACTAAAAATAATAAAATGCTTATAATAAATCATACGATAATAACTAATAAAACTATTTAATCCTCTTTTAGACTTAGCAACAAATCCTTTATCGCCCATGAAACTTACCATTTGGTCTACCATTCAATGCTTCCAAATTTGGATTTTTTACCGCTTTGGTCTTTTTTCTCTTAAGCTTTCTCCATTGACCATTGGATAAATTCATTTCAAATATGAAAGTTTCTTGAATTTCCTTGCCTTCATCGGGAATTGGAGTTTTTTCCTCATGTAAGATGATATGACGAATCTCATCCTCACTATTAGATACTCCTTTCGATATATTCATGAGTTTTTCACGTTCTATACATTTAATAATAAATTTAAATATATAAAAAATAAAAATAAAAATAAAAATAAAATAAAATTCTTACGTTCTGGTTTAGTATGATGTCCACCTAAAAAGTTTATTATGAGCTGACGATTGTCACCATGAATCTTATTAGACTTATCGAGAACCGCGCCGCAATTCATTTCAAATTGCCTCCTTAACGCTTCATTCATCTCGTTTTTAGGTATCTCTTCGAATTGTGGTCTTGGTAGTTCTGGGTCCGCAACAATAGGTGGTTCAAATCCTAGAAAGAAAAAAACATAACATTTGACATTAATTAAATTTAAAAAGTGTATATCTTATGATCGAATGATAATATGATTACCTGATGAAAGTGGTTCAGTTAATGTTGCTTGCATGGTTGTATATGTGCTAGATCCATTCTGTGATACAGTAGCAGTGTTGTCAATGTTATCAGTGTTATCGGCGATATGATCATTTGTTGATGGAATCTGCATATCTGGCTGATATAGGTTTGCTGGTGATAATGGAACTGGAGATGAAGGTGAAACCGAGGTTTTCTTGGATTTTTTATGTGGCAATTCCTCGTCCGATACAACTTCCTCTTCAATGGTTTCATCATCTATAGGAGGAAAAAAAATTTTTTTTTATAAATAAAAACATTCCAACTTTTTTTATATGAAATAATTTTTTTTTATTTCAAATCAATCATTGATAATTTGCCAATGCGAATGATAACTTCATTCACAAAATGTAAGGTGCAATGGTTAATTATTTTTAAAAATGAAAATGATACATTACAATTGATTTTTTTCTTTTTTCGAGTCGTCACTAAATAATATAGATTTAACCGAAATTAGCACAAAAAAAAAGAATTATGATTAAACAAATTGCAATACTCTAATAATAAGAAAGCAAATCTCACAAGGAACATTGGCCTGTTGCGTATCACTCAATTCGTTAGAAGCCACCGTTTTTGCTGCCGCCTTTTCACGCTTTTCTTGCTTTTCTTTTTCTTTCGCTAGTTTGGCCTCTTCCTTCAGTCGTACTTTTTCGGCTTTCTCGCGTTCTTTCTTGTTTTTTTTCTCTTCTTCCTCACGTCGTCTTTCTTCTTGACGTTTTTCACGTTCCTGTCTTCGCAATTCTTTCAATTGTTGTTCCTCTGACCGACATCATAGAAGAGAAAGTAATTTACACATTATCAAAATTGGCTACACTGAAATATTCCAGTCAAATGGAAAAAATATACATCAAATAATAGCCATACAATATGATAAAGTGTTATGTTAAATATTCGTACCCATTTGTGTTTTAAGTTTCGTTTCTTCTTGATTTCGTGTTATAGTTGTAGCAGTAGTTATATCAAGAATTTGAATTTTAGTAGGTTTTACATATTTTTTTCCTTGAGTAATTTTTGGCTCTGTTGGTGAATCAGGTCCTTTGTTGACCCAGAAATATTATTTATCAAGAGATTAATTAATATGTAAATTTCATTCAAATAATGAATTATTATGATGTGTAAAAAAATTTCAATTACCACGCAAAATATTTATAGATCCAGGTTTTGGAAGGCTTGGAGATCTGAGAAATGGTTGTGTCAATTGTGAAGGTCGACGTTTAGGAATGAATAATGAAGGTCCCGGTTGAGCTTGTATTGGGCCAATTCGATTCTGATCAAGCGCAAAGTTAAAACCCGATCCTGTTATATTAACAGGAGATGTTAATCCTGGTGATGGTGGTGGCATTGCTACATTATTCAAGGCATATAGACGTTGTTGTCTTGATATTTCAAATCCCTGCTTTAAAGTAAAATGTGAAGTAGGTGGTCGAGTGGCTTCTAGTTTAATTGAAAGTGTTGAAAAGGCATCACTTATGTCACGGTCTATAAATGCATATTCAGTCGGATGGAATTTTATTCCAGTGCGTTGTACTTTACATGAAATGATGAATTCATTTATTAGTTATATTAAATGTTCGGAAAAAGAATTGATTAATTATAAAAATATATATATATATATATATTAATCTTACTTCGATTCATTAAACTTTGAAGTCCAACCTGAGCGTCTTTAGGAATATGTTGTTCAATGTTAAGATCAAGTGAACTTGAGGTTGGATAATTTTGTAGCATTTTTGATACTAAACGAACCCATTCATCATTGTCGTTGGATCCACTTGTAATAATCTAAAATATGAAATTATCGAAAGAAGCAAAAGTGAGTGAGTAAAAAAATCCATACATATATAAATATATATATACACGTAAGGTTGTTATAATACATTCATCACTTTGTTTATGTATTAAAATTTATCTTAAAATATTCGAAATGTATCAGATCTTTCCTCAGAAAAGATATAATACTATTTTCTTTTTTTTTTTTATATGAAAGATAATTTATCGTTCAATTTTTAAATTAAAGCATAATCAAATAATCTCATACGTATTAAAAAATTTTTATTTGAAATACAAATAAACGAAAAATGTTTTAGGAAAAAAAAAAAAAAAAACGCGGAATAAAAATTTCAAATGCTTTATCTCTTGGCATCTTAAATTTAGCACTAAAGTTTTACAAACGCGACTTCAAATCATTAACGTAAAAAGTAAAGAAAGTTCCATAAAAAGGTTTTGACTTTGAAATGTATAGCTGTAAGTATGCGTTGGTACAACACTTACCGCTGATAACTCATTTCCCATAGTATTCAACAAGAGTTTTCTAATGCACAAAAGTGCAAATAATACTCCCAACTTAATATTAGGGGGATACGAACTCCAACGATTACTAATATGTTGCAGTATTTCCCTTGTAAGTTCCGGACCTACGATCGAAGGGAACGACCAAGGATTGTTTGACGATTGAATAAGCCAATTCTCAACTCCTTCTGGCGTATTACGATCCGCGGCCATTTTATAAAAAAATTATTTATTAGAGTTTCAATAGTTGGTTACAACTTTACAGTCTAAATTAATCAGCGTTACGGAAGAGTCTTTGTTCGTGAATAACAGCTAAACCAAACTAAATAATCAGTATACGATCCCAAGTTGGGTGGAGAGGATTCTGCTATTTTATACATACGTGTATATCTGGAGTGTGAAAAAGCAGCTTTTTGGTCTTTCTTCAAAACAATGTCACGTGACCATAGAATATGTAGACGGATATGTAGATCAATTTAATTACTTATTCATCACAAAGCGTGTTGAGTTGATTTATTAAATTATCAATAAAAAAAACGCATATTATTTACAAATAAAAAACAAATTTTGTATGGCGCGTAAGTTTCTTTTATTTGAAAAAGAATTATTCTCGAGAGGTTTGTGATTTTTCGTCAATCTCCATATCCTAAGGAAATTTTAAAACGATATTAAATCATAAATGTGTTAGCATTATAATTAAATATTTTTTACATACATCTTTATCAGCATTTTCGGATACTTCTTCGACCTGAAAATCTGTTTTACCTCTACAGATATAAAATTGTAAGATATAAAGATAAGAATTTAATTAAGATAAAGTATGTCTACGCTTACCTAAAGCAAGTTTGAATAAATGATCTTTTGATGTGTTCCGCATTTAATTTATATGCACCTTGAATAAGTACTGACGGAGTCGACTGTCTCATAAAGGGATTTTCAATAAACGCACGACCATTATAATTCGCAAAAAGATTCGGTTGTTCTATAATAGGTTAAAGAATTCAATAAAATGAAAATTCATGGATAATGATTACTCCTTTACTTACATACCTGGAAGAGCACGAATTTGTTGCTCGTTTAAATGTATAGTTTTTTTCTTCTTTCGAGGAAAATTTGGTGCCTTCCAGGCGAGAGTCGCGGCACTGTCTGCATTATCTGTGTAAGTCCTTTTAACCGACCTATGTTGTGCCACAGCTGAAGCTAAGGAACCTTCAACGTTACTAATCACGTAGGTATTGCTGTTACTACCATAATTGGCTTTTCTGGTTCTTGTGGGATCCCTGATGTTGTCAATCTGATCAAACTTTAAACCTTCAAAATTGTTGAATGATAAGTCTTCTCAATCGGTACATTTAAATTGTATTTACGCTATATACTTTACTTTTGCGTCTTTTAAAGTCTTCATTATCAACTTCTTCAGACTTTTTAGGTTTTGGTACACGTGATGAAGTCCTAACAGCTTTAGCCTTAATACCCGCTTTAGTCGATTTTTTAGCTAATACTTCAAGAGTTAAGATCTCGGGAGGAAGCATAAAATTCTGCAGAGGGCAGACTTTTTCAAAGTCGACTAGCTCAAAATATTTAGGTTCCGAGACAACCTTCGGGCTTGAAGACATTTTAACAACGTTCCCTTTTGTTTACTGCAAGTTAATTAAAACCGACATCAAGGTTGATTTATAATTTTTGATTTAAATCCAAATTCTCAAGTGAATAAGAAAGCGCGTAGTAAGCGACAAAAAAATTTTAATAGGTTACAGTAAATCAAACAACCAATTATTTATTACATTGACACAAAAAAAAAAATTATATGCAAAAAGAATTATTAATTAAGTTAAAACATTTTTTTTATTTACTTTTAAATTATATGGAGTCACGTTCTTTTTATCAATGAATTAATTATCTTTTTTTTTTTTTGTTGAATAATAATAATATGGTAAAAAACAAGGATGGATTGTTTGCTTATATCATTGTAAATATAAAACAAATACTAAATTATGGTAATTCTTTTTTTAAAAATTAATCATAAACAAAAAAAAATAAAGTATGAGATTCTATCAAATTTAGATTTTTATATTATATATAGAACCTATACAAACTCTAATAATAAGAAATATATAATAAAAGATATGTGATAAACAGACTACTTAAAATTGTTAATGGCTCAAAGCTGTACCAAGTTATCCAAAATATTTCGTTCGAAAGAATAAATTCAGCAATGCTTTGTCCAGAAATTAGGGCATTTAAAAAAAAATTGTCCAATTGACATTAATTATTTTCCAGATGCCTTGAGGAAATTTTTATTAAGTGGGTGCTCGTAGTTTTACCGAGTATAAGGGTGATAATTATGTTGTCCGCGTACTTGGTGACTACTGTACAAAGCACCACCTGAGCCACTATTACTCATTGAGCTGGAGTAAGAACGAGCAGGTCCACCACTACGAGAACTTCCACCACCGCCACGATTATACATAGGAGAAGTCGGGTGATGATGATGATGATGGTCTCGGTAATTACCTTCATCTCGACCAGGAGAATGTCGATATCCACCACTTAATCGGCTGCTGGAACTTGGACCACCCATTGCTGAACCACTTCCGGATGATGGACCACCTGATCCATAACCACCTTCTCTTCCATACCATTGGCTGTAGGATCCTCCACGACTTCCAGAACCTCCATAACTACTACTACTACCACCATATTGACTATTATAACCATATCTACTGAAGTAGTTAAAATAAAAGATAGAAATGATAAAATAAACAATATAATAAATAATAATTAATAAATTTTATAATTCACAATCGGATTTTACCTTGAAGAATAATAAGCAGCATTCATAGCATTATATGGAGCATACCCGCTAGGATAGGAACTTGGATAATTATAATTGGAATATTGACTATATCCACCGTAGCCAGTATACGAGCTGGGATTATAACTACCAAGACCAGAATATCCTCCAGAACTTCCATCTTTCCCAACGCCGGACATTCCATATGGAGATCCATATCTACTGCTAGCAGAACTGGCCGATGATGATAAACCAGACATTGCAGCAGCAGCTGATGCCGGAGAAGATGATCCGTAACTTCCCTGACTATAAATAGGCAGTCTTTGTGATTTATGTTTAGGCATTGCCCTTTTTACTTCAATCTATTTATATTAAATCCATTAAATTAAAATAAATTAAATTTTAAAAATTGTTGAGTGTGAAAAAAAAATTATAATTTAATTTACCGGCTTGTTTTGGATTTCCAAGTCACTCCTAGCCATAGCTTTCTCAACTGGTTCAGATGAATCAAAGGTGATAAATCCAAAACCACGAGGTCTACCAGTATCACGATCGACCATAAGGGTCGCATCGATAACATTTCCAAATTGCATAAAATATTCTTTAAATTCTTCCTCAGATACTTCCGGCGCAATACCTCCTACAAAGATTTTTTCGGTTTTTTCTTGTTCTTCACGCGGAATCGCTCGTTTTGGATCGATCTAATTGCAAAAATTAATTATAAGTGATAATTTCTTAAATATTAGAGAATTTAAAATAATTAAAGACATTCTTTTGCCTTTTTAAAAAAGGATTGCCTTATTCTATGGGTTATATCTTTCCTACTTACAATTTTCCCATCCAATTGATGTTCCTTAACTAATACGGTATTAACAACGGAAGGATCTACAAATGTAAGAAAACCAAAACCACGAGATCTCCCCGTATTTGGATCTCTCATAACTATACAATCCGTTACTTCACCGTATTGTGAAAAGTATGATTTAAGGCTCTCTATAATGAATTATTTTTTGATTTCATAGACAAATTATATGATTTGGTATTAGATCAAAAAAAGAAAATAGAAAGATAGATGAATAAATTATGTTGAAAATATTAAATTCGAATATTTTATTCAATTGTTAGTGTAAAATAGTGAATCAATGATCCATAAAATATTCTTGAGAAACTTGAGAAATGATGCCCAAGCCAATTATCTTTAGCGCAAAATATGTTCACTGAATCTCGCAACATCCAAAGACCAGAATTTTTAAACACTAAGAAATAAATAATGACTAATTTCTCTCTTAATATAATCATGTATCTTTCAATATATCTTCCTTTTTTTTCCTTATGTTTGATTGTCACTTAATAAATACATGAATCAATGAAGAGAGAAAATTAACTAACGACAGACTGTCGACTAGTGTCTTCATAAATATATATAAAGAGAGCGAAAGAGAGAGAGAGAGAGAAGACCAAGGTGCATAGGAAATAATTAAATTACAACGAAGGCTACGGTAAGACTAAAATACAAGAATCTTACCATCGGTTGTTTCCCAATTAAGACCTCCTATGAACATCTTTCTACAGTATTCAATTTGATACGATTTATGGTAAAGGAATATAGTTGATAGATAGATGTATTCGATATATAGATGTAATAATTTATATATATATAAAATAGTGTAAAAAAGTATTGGGGAAAAAGAGAAACCTATTAGTTGTAATTTATCTGCAATGCTCTAAAGAAAGAAAAATAAACCTAACCACAAAAAATAAAAAATAAAAAAAGTATATTATAGAATTCTCCGAAAAAATTTCTATATTTCTCCCTCTCCCTCTCTTTCCATGCTACATAATAAAATTGTAATCCTGATCCTGATTTTCTTTGTACTATATTTCTCTATTTTATATCTGTACGGTCAATTTCTTTCTTCAAGGCTAATAATTAAAATCATCCTAATACGATAGATCTCTATATATCAATTTGAATATTAAAAGCCTCTCCAGAGTTTGCCTTCCTTCGATTTTCTTTCCTACAGTTGGAAGTCGTAAAGTGTATCATGTGGAACTTTCCTGGATCGTTGGTTCGAACAAAAACAAGGTGCACAAAAAAAAAGAGAGAACTCTACACAAGCTAAAAATTTCCCGCTAAAATAAAATTGCAAAAAAAAATATTGAAATAATGATACTTTACCCTTCTTCATGTGTTGATGCTTTATTATCTTCTTTTTTGATCACATCTGAGTCTTGAGCTGATCTTCCATCTTGTTTGGAATCTGATGATTGACGGGATGACGAACTATCGGCTGCCATTGTAACTTATTTGCTGTTTATCAACTATTTCTACTTATGATCCTTAAACTTGTATAGAGTTTTACTGAAAATGCCTGTTGTTAATTATAGATTTAAAAAAGTTCAAATAGCAAATTAAAGAGAAGCTAAAGTAATAACTATTCGCAAACCAACTACTATATATATCGATAATTTGAATAATAAGAGACCCGAATTAGTAACTGAAAAAACTGGGTTAAATTGACGTCACAACCATACGTGCTGATCTGGTGACATATAATAGTCAAAAGTGGGTCGTGACAATTAGGATTCCCGGTAAAATCTGGTGGCTGAATTTCGGTAATTAGATTTACAAAGTACAGTATGTATTAATTTATTTATTTATTTATTATTTTAATATTATTATTTATTTATTTGTAAATTATATATTTCGATTTTTAAATATAAATTAAAAACTCAAAAATTTAAATTTTTTTATTTGCATATCAATTAATATTATATTTAACTATTTTAAAATTTAACAAAATTTTTCTAAAAAAAGAAATTACTTTTTTAAAAATAATAATAGCTTAAAATAACCTAAATCAAACTTGGTTTATTAATATATATGACAATTTAACTTATATAGAATTTTAATATTTTTTAAATTAATTAATTTTTAAAAAACAATATAATCTTAAATAATTTTTATTATATTTAATTATTAAAAAAAATTGTTAATTTATAATAATATATATAATATTATTATAATAATATTTTTTATTAATATAAAATTTATTAAAAATAATATAAAAGTTATAAAAATTATTTATAAATAAATTCTTATTTTAAAAAAATTAAATTATAATATAAAACATTAATAAAATTAAAATCTGAAATTAGTAAAACAAAAAATAAATTTTTAGAATAAAAATCCAATATGTTATATAAGAAGGTATCCTTCAGTTAGTTCTAGATATATATCATTAATATCAATTCTAAGCTTTTAACTAGTTTTAACACAAATTTGTTATATAATATCCTGATATTTTTCTTAATATAATTATATCTTCAGATATTAAAAATATTAATATATTATATAAACTTTTTAACTCAATACAAATCATTTTTAATATATCAAAAATTCATATTATATTGCTTGTTTTAGAATAGTATCCAAAACATAAAGAATATAAATCTGAAACAGTATTTAAAATTTAAGCTAAAATTTATATGTATAAGTTAATAAATTATTATTAAAATAAGAAAATTATAACTATTTCTTATATAAAATTACCTTTTTGTATATAATTTATCTATTTTTAATAATAATTTATGCACATTTTATGTTGTATAATTTGTAAACACAAAAAATTAATATACACATATACATATTATACATATTATACACATAGATTTTACATATTGATCTAAAATATTTAAGTTTTAACTTTATAAGCCAAACATGCATACTAATATACTATAAAAGGTAAACTTTACTGATCATAAGCTATTATTCTAAATCTATATGATGTATAATGATTTAACTGCTAAACATTTTGCAGTAAATATAATGTTTAATACAATTAAAAAATGTTATTATTAGTTTCAAATGTATAAAAGATAAGTAAATACATATGTTCTTATGATAGCTATCAAAAAAAAAAAAACTAAAGAAATATGAAGAATTATAATTTATACTAGTTTAGTATTATTTTACTAAATTAGTGTAAATTTTGTTAAACTATTACTAATTACGTTCAAGAAAATAAATATATTGTTACTATTAATTATTTTATTAAATAGTCTGAAGCTAAATTACTTCTAAAGCTACAGTTAGAGTTAATAAAAGTTCTAATTGATTCTAATTAGTCCTGATTAATTTTAAAAATAAAGTTACTTATTAAAATAAGTTTAAATTTCTTTTTAAAATTTAAAATATCTTTAAAATTTTAATTCTAAAAACCTAAGTCTTAGAACCAGATCTTAAAATAAGTATATTTATTATTTTAAAGAATTTTTTATTTTAAATTAATAAAATAATTGATTTATAAATAATTATTAAAAAGATTAATTTATTTTAATTTATTATTAAAAAATTTAATTAATAGTATATTATCTTTAAATTTTTTAAGACCAATTAGGACTTATACAAACCCTAGCTACAGTTGATCAAGTTGTTCTATTTTTATATAAAAATATAATTTGTTATTATAGATATTCTATAAAAAATTCTTTTAAATTAAGAGATATATTTCAGTCAGGAAATATATCAAATATATTATGATGATTATGCATAAAGTCAAAATAAAAACTTAAAAGTCAAAATATTTTGACTTTGGAAGTTAAAATCGAAATGAAAAGTCAAAATAGTCAAAATGACAACATATCACATGATTTTTTATATATAAAAAAACAAAAAAATAAAAGATGTACAATCTTAGTCAATATTACTCTGATTTATATGAAACAACTACCATTCGATTCCTCGCAACAAGATGAATCTAATAAGCTAATATTCATTGATTTTAGATCAGCTTTTTTTTTAAAACATATAATCAGTTAATAAAAATATGAAAATCCCAAAAATAGGATACAAATGTAGAAAAATAAAAAATGCTGCCTAATAATCATCATTAGTAGACTAATTCCAATCAGACCAACCAGTTGTTCCGTCAGGCTCCACTAACAATCACTAGTAGAATTACCATTGCCACCCAACTAAAGAAGAGAAAAACGTTTGACAAATAGTTATTATTGCATTAGAAAGAAGGATCATTTCCGTCTATAAATAAATAATTTAGTCATAAATGAAGTGTGATCATATTTAAGTTCGGGTAATGAAAACATCGAGTTTGAAAAACTGTTAATAGTAAAATTATTTGAAGGACTATAATTTCATTTTTTTTGCTATTTAGAAATGTTAAGTGAATGTTCTTTTGCTATAGTAGCTACGCATCTAGATTTCCAAATAAGTTCATAAGATTGATCAAAAATGTAATCATAGAATGGGAAAAGGATTTTAAAGGTTCGAGATGAAGAGTTGGTAAAGGAGCTGAGTAACTTCAGAAGAGCGATATGAACTATGCCTTTAATGAAATCTATGAACGAAATGTTGTAAAGATCCTCTTTTAAAGCCCAAAAAGAATGTAAGAGAGTAACAATGAATTAATGTTAGAAGGGTAGACAGTTTGTGAAGTATGGATGAAGAGTTGATTTTTTAGAACATTAAGAGCTGCGGTGATGATTTGTTTCATTTCTTTTTTTGCTTTAGGATAAATCCATATGTGATTAAAGTGTTCTTTGTTAGTATTACAATGACAGCATATCCATGATGAGTTATAAATGGTAGGTTGAGTTGCTTTCATGAATTCTATTGTGAGAATTTGTTCAAAAAGGAATTTAAATCTTCTGCAGTGTGCTCAAGACTCTTTAAAGGAGGTTTCAGTGGGAGTGTTGAGTTTGATAAAATCAAAAGTTAATGACCAATTGATTTGGAGTTGACTGTATTTACTATTTCTTTTTAAGTAGTAGAAATCAATGAATTGTCTAGCGTTAGTGTAATCTTTAAAAAATGAACGTAGTGCAGTAAAGATAGGCATATTGTTAAATGTTGGAATGTAGGAGAAATAAGGAGTTTGATTAAAGATTAAAGGTAGAGGTAATGACATTAAGAAGAATTTAGCAAGTTGATTAACTTTGTGGTTATGTGGATCATCAGAATGCGTAGCTACTTTTTTTAATATTAAGGAAATATTTTGTTCATCTATGAGTTTAAAAATAAATGTCCAATAAATGTTAAAAGGTATTTTGAACATCAATGACATATAATTAAAAGCGTTTTGTTTGTGAATTTTGTTATATAAATAGATCAGAATCAAATTATCTGTACAAACATTAATCTCAGAATTTGAAGGGTAGATAAGCAAAACTAAAAGCAAAACAAAAATTTCAGCGTTAGTAGAGTTAGCCCAAAAAGATGGGATAGCAGTAGTAAAATCTATGTTATAGTTGTTGTGAACAAGTAAAAAAGTAGAATTTAATAGGAACTAGGAGAAGTAAAATAAGAAAAAATTTGAGTGAACCATCAGTGTAGAAGGTGAGTATATTCTCATTTTTCAGATCAAATTTAAACTGATTAAGAAGAAGGCAGGTCAAAGATTCAATAGTATAAAAGGGGAGAGAATTACTATGTATCATATTATTGGATATGACATTAGGTCTCATATCCAGATATCTTTGAATCGCTTAATCTGCTACTGATTTAATATTTCTCTTTAACAAGTAAAACTTCTCTGAATTGACTGACGTAAAATAATTTGTTTGAATGAGTTGAAGAAGATCAATATTAACTAGGTTTACACAAAGTAATCTTTGTACAGCGATAGAAAGATGATTTTGTTAGAGGTCATTGTTGAAGATACATCCACCACAAGCTGTTAATATGTTCTGTTTTTTTGAAGAAGATCTTGGGTCAGCAGTCAAATTAGAAGGAACAAAATGCTAGAATAGAATCTTGTCAGAAAAAAGCGGAGATTTATAAGATTTTCTAAATATAGTTTGTTCAGGATATGGAAGATTATAATAGTTTGACTCTGGAGGGATTTATAGAGCAACCCAATCAAAAACTTTGTTGGAATCTATAGGAGATGATGTTTTGAAACCTGAAGGAGTGAATAGTGTGATAATATATTATTCTTTGATTCTATTAAAATGTACAGGATTTATTAGAATGATCTTTTCTAAATAAGAGAACCATTGTGAATAGCTTCTTTTGACAGTATTGTGATCATTATTGACTTGTATTACCAAATCTCTAAATTACGATAAGAAAATTCCATTACATAATAATTGATCTAAAAAGAGGATCAAATTGTGTCTTAGAGAGCAAATCCACTTTTTCTTCCAGGAAATAATTTTCTGAAGAGGAGTTTTCCCCTTTTAATTTTAAATGTTCCAGTATTAAAGGTAGTATTTGCGAAGGATATGTTGGATTGAAGGTAAAATGAGATGATATTGAAAATAATCATGGTGAAGATTATTTAATTGTGCCGGCCAACAGATTAAAGGATTATTGTAGAACCAATAAAAAGCTTGCAATTGTTTAAGTTTGATCTCTGTAGTCTTTGTTAATAAAAATGATGCAGTGTTCCTATTGATTATAATAGCAAAATATTGGATTTTTAAATGGATCATTTTTGCAGCAAAATCATAAAGCTGTTTGTAAGTTTACTGTTCAATATACTATTGGAAATAAATATTGAAAATTTTAATTTGTGTTTGAGAAAGATTCTGACTTGGAAAATAAGGCATAACATTCTTTAGATAAGAGAACGACTAATTGGGATTGATATTCAATACGAGAAATAAGAATCATATTAAAAATATTTGTCAGTCAAAGGTTTGTACTTTAGTTTTTAGATAAAGTCAGCAATTTCATCTTTAATTTGTTGTTTGATATAAGACTTGTTGTAATTTGCAGAGATCCAAACGCCTAGATATCTTGTTGATTCAGAAGGTTTCTTTGTTGGAAAAGATATAGGTTAGTTGAGAAATTTACTAAATATTGAAATATCTACTTCAGTTGCTTCAGAAGTAAGAATAAAAGATTTATTGTGATTGACTTTCATTGAATTCAGCTCAAAAAATGATTGAGCAATGTTGAATATAGTGGTGAGATTAATCAAACTATCTGTAATCAATATCATATTATCTATATAGGTGGAGTTAGGTATATGTGCAGTGATCTCAGATGTGTCAGTTTTGGTGATGTCTGGCTGCCATGAAACAGACATTTTGTATACATAATTAGATTTTTGAATATGTGATAAAAGAGGATCATAATAAATGACCTATAGCAAAGGAGAAGTAACTTTTTTTTGATCAATTCCAACAATGATGTCATAAAGGTCTGTATTGTCATACATAGTGAAAACTGAGTTTTTCTGATTCAAAAAAAGATTTGTGATAACGTTAGTAAATTCAGAAGGGATTTTTAGTCTCACCATCACTTTTCTGAGCATATAAATGTTAACTCAATTGTATGCTTTAGACATATCTTAAAAGAGAATATATAAGTTAGTACAATTGGATTTGTTAAATTTGTTATTCAGACAGTAGTATTCAAGAATATTGTTAACTATATGTAATGGGTCCATAATTGATTGATGAGGTAAACCAGCAAAGTTAAGGCCTTTGAGTATGTTATTCTTTATAAAAATATCTTGCAGTCTTTGATTTAAAATCTTCACAAATGCTTTTCTCACTGTGTTCAAAAGGGTTATAGGACATGTGTTATCTAGCTTACAGTTCCAAGGGTTCAGTTTTAAAATCAGGTATACGTATGCAAGATTCCATTGTGTGAGAGTAAATGAACTAATAAAGCAGACACAGATGATAGTATATAAAAACTGATTCATTTTAGGACCAAGTTTCTTAAGCATTTTATTTGTTATTTTTGAAGGGCTAGAGGCTTTATTGTCTGATAAATGTTTTAATGTTATTAACCATTCATCATAAGTAGGAATGTACATGATGCTCGCATAGCAATCATTATCGATAGTCTCAATAGGATCATAGTGACATTCCCAATTGAATTGAAATTATGTGACTGAATAGTTGATACATCTCTATTTGTTGATCTAGCAATATTTTGAAAATGAGAAGCCGTTTGCACTTTAATTTCATCAGGAATTAATTCTAAATGTTGCTCTGATGTATCTGCGTAAATCATGATTTGATCGAGAATATTGCTTTTCTATTTCTTTCGAGACAAGAGTCAATCATTTTGGTGGGATTTTTAAAGTTGTCATTTCGTTTTTTAATGAATTCTAAGATCCTTTCATTATTTTCAGTTCTAAAGATGATCTATTATTTGGCTTACATAGGTTTGATGATGTCAGATTTTAGTTCAGATAAATAATTTAAAAGGCGATTTGCTAAATATGATCATCAATCAAAGCTAGATACAGGTTTTAGTATAATAAGATAATGTCTTAATATGAAATTATATTTTAATATTAAGCATTCACTGTTTTTTTAGATTTAGAATATTCTTTAGTACATACAACAACACCTATTAATAATATTTGGAAAAGATTTTCATTAATGATCATTAAAGATAAAAAATATATTAAATACTGTATTGTAAATGCTTACAAACTTTATCAACACACCATTGAAATTCTGCATAAATTTTCTGATTTAATGGATGTTTTGAAATAGTTTGAGTTTTTTTCTTGTAAATTTATAAGGAAATTTTTTAGAATACATTTTTTTTAGCAATTACTTCAATATGACGAGTTTCACCATAACTTACTGATGTTCTATCAACATATTTTGCAATCAAATCTGAATGTAATCCTAAATATAACTTTCTTTTTCTACCTGTTTGATAAGTTTCTGAACTAATAATCTTTATATTAACAAGTTTTTCTTCATTAATTTCTTTATTATTTTTATCTACTAATAATATTATTATCATCTATTGTATCTTTTACTTCACTTTCCCAATTATTTCAATTATCATCTGAATTTATATTATCTTAATCATCAGTTTCTTTATTAATTATTATTGGATTAAAATAATACAAAATACTTTGTTATTTTTTTTAGTTATATTCCAAGTCATTTGCATACTGGTTAATATAATTCTTATTATATTTCCTATTAAGTTTTATTGTAACTTTATATATGTAAATTTTCTTTTTAGTGTGTATAATTTTAGAAATACATGGATTTTTTTGTAAACGTTGTTATGAGTATTTTCAACCAGCTATAATATGTAAAGTAATGTAAGATAAGATAATATGTAAATAAAGATAAGTGATAAAAATTTTTTAAAAAAATATACTGTAAATATGATGATTGCCAAATTAGATATCTGCTATGCAAATTCAATACTAAGTTTAGTTAAATTCATATTTTATTATATATTTATAAATCTTGCTAATTTAAAATTAAACTATTGGTTAAGCAAATAAAAATTTCACATAAAATAAAATTTTCTATAACTGTTAAACAAATTTAAATTTAACATATTTGTATATTATTTAAAATCCTATAAGATCTCATTTTCAATTTTAATCAACATACAGTAATTCAAGTTGATATAACCTATTCTAATCATAATATCTTATTTTCTTCCGTGATTTATCCATCTCGTGTAATCTTCCTTTTTGATTCATAATTTATCTAGTATTATTCTTTCTCTTAATAAAATAATTATTTCTCTTTTTATCATATGACTTTTGCTTGTAATTTTTACTGTATATTGTTGATCATTTTTTTTTGTATTGCTACGTCTTAATTAATGAAATTGTTGACTCTACAGCGTTAATAAAGATGGTATTTCTTCTTTATCTTGAAAATAAAAAATTTGGGTAAGAATATGTTAATATGATTTAAGTCCAGAATGATTTTAAGCTTGAATTCAATATTGGATTCAATATATTTCCTGGTTTTGTAGATTAATTTGGAGTTTAATAAAGATTTCATAAATTTTCGTATACCAGAAAAGGCCTAGGAATGGTTCACATTTTTGTATACCTATTTTGAGAAATCTGTCTCAGAACACCCAAAGTTACCTATATACTTACAACTTCATTCTGGATGATATAATGTAATTTGTTTGAAAAACTTTTAAAAGAGTAATCTATTTATTAAAATTTACTTCAAATCCTATTATTTATTCTATTTATTCTACACTTGGATAACCTGAACTATCTTTTTGATTAATAACTTCTTGCAAAGTCTAATGTTTTATATAAACTTGTTAATGATAAAAAGCCTTGCTGAAAAATCAGCCTTTATTTGAGCAAGACAATTATAATTAGTAAAATCGCTTCTTATATGTTCTTTTGATATATAACTATATGAATCTCCATCATCAATTACTAATTGGTAGGTTGCTATATTATTCTTCTTAAATAATTTAATAACTCATTTACATAAAATAGTCTTCTAAACCAACAATTTAATACTAATTTTATCAGTAGACCTATAAAACTTATAAACTTGCTTCTAACAAATACTTTTAAGATATAAAAAACAACTTAAAAAATAAATACTTAATATTTATAGAACAGTTAGTTTTGAGTTATGAATAATTTTTGTATATATACAATGACCTCAATATGTATCAAAAAATAATAGCGGGAGTTTATCCCAAGTGGTTTAAATCTATTGAAAATAATGTAATCATAACCTTATCATATTTTAAAGATCATACAATAAATTACAAATATATCAACTTATAATAACAACTAATTTTTATATCAATTTGACATAATACCTATTAAAATTTTTCTTCTTGAAAAAATAGTTAAAAGTAATGACAGCTTCTTTATATTATAATACTTTATCTTTGGATATAAATATCAATCACTAATAATACTTTCAACCTATGCTAGATGTCAATTATATAATTATAGTATTGACCTCACATTTATAAAACAACCATCCTATAAATTTTGTTATTTTATTATTCTAAAAGAATTCTGTAGCCAAATTACTATTAATTATAACAAATCTTTAGAATATCATATCAGCTTTTTACCATTTATGTTAAAAAATACTGCACTTAATAAAATTAAATTTCCTAACATCCATTATTTTTCAATTAGTTAAAATATTAATAACTTATCTTTTGATCTCAATAGTTTAGCTATTTCAAAAACAAAAAAAAGATTTATTTACTAATGTGTCTTACCTCTAATTTTATACAAATAGTTCTCTTTCTAATTTAGGTTTTTCATCCTGTCGAATAGGTTAGGGTAGTTACAAACTGATTCTAATTGGCCAATAACCTCCTTTAATATTTCTCTTTTATTATTATCTTCTTCTTTTACACTTGCAGAATTAACTGCAGTTATTGCGATGATATTTGTTACTCCACTCAATTCAAAGATTATGATTTATATAGACTCCTAAAATGTTATTTCAATATATAATAAGTTCTTCAATATAATGAGTTAAACATCTTTGAATAACTTATTATTTAAAATCTAATATTTACAATATGACTTCTTTTAATGAGTTTAATCAATACTAATAACTTAATTATCACCTTCAAAAAAGTCAAAGCTTATACTAATGACTTTTATAACAATTAAGTAAACATCTTTGTAAAGGTTAATACTTTACTCCTATTATTCAACAAAATATTTTGAAAATAATATTTAATATCCAATAAAATATTAATATTATTCTTTTATCACTATATCAGTTATTAAACTACTTAAACGTTCTGCTTGAGCTGAAGCCTTTATAAATCTACCTTATTTTAAATAGTATATTGATGTAAATATTGATTGGATAAATACTACCTTTATTTTAAATGATAATAATGCAACAACTATTATGTTCTTCAAAGACATCACTATTAAGAAAAACAGATATTGATTTCTTCTCAAAATGCTGCTCACACTACATATTTTATACAAATGACATCCAACTATTTTTATCTATCCTACCTGTTCTAATTGCACATTTACTGATGAATCTTTTAATCACATTTGGCAATATACTAAAAATAATATTACTATATTACAACTTACTTTAAAGATAAAAAGAACTCTTTTTTATAAACTTAGCTATTTAAAAAACTGTAGTGTATTATACGATAACTTTGTATATCAAATCAACTAATTGTCAATCTGATCTTTTACCAAATAAAATAATAACATTTTTTATGAACATAATTAAAGGACTTATTTATACCTTGTAAACTTGTCTCTCTTATTAACAATATCATCAATAATATTGCAGTTACTATATTGCTTTTTTCATCTACTTATTATGACCTTTTTAATAAATTATAGACTATTTGAATATTACAATATGATTTATTTATCAAATGAAAACACCTACATAATATCAATAATGATTATAAATCTAATTCTAATCTTTAAGTCATCTCTGATTTTTTTCAATGTCTTATATTACTCTACCCCTACTTTCAACTTCATTTATTAACTCTGTTAATTTAGATTCTAATTGGTCAAATTTTTAGTTAAAAAGTAACCATACCTCTTATGCTGAATGGTTGATTCTATATAATTCTTTATTATAATTTTACTTAATTTTAGTCTAGCATGATATATGATTAGTTTTAATTGTTAGTGTAGTTTTCACTTTCTAGATAGATATTTTTATATTTTCTTATCTTAATATTTGTATTTGTATAAATTCATAAAATTAATAAAAATTATATTAAGCTTTTGCATCTTAAAAAAAAAAAAAAAAAATACTCATTTGTTTGATAAATAGTTTCCTATTTTTTTATACTGTTTTTATCTTCTCTTCTAAATGAGATTTTTATGTATTTATTTTCAAATTCTTCAATTTTAAAATTATCTATTCATTTTCAACATTCAATTTTATATCATTTATTTCAATACCTAAAACTTTATCCTTCTTATTATTTATCAGATTTTTCTTAAATTCTACTTTATTAATTTCTTCTACTTTATCTACTTCATTATCATCATTATCATCATGATTTTCATCAACAATATTATCATTATTATTATTTATTTCTCTAGAATTTTTAGCTGAAGAATTAGATCTAAAGCTTGATTTGATTTGATATTAAATTTGTAAGTTTTTGATAAATCTACTGGAATAGTCTTTATTATTTGAGATTTTTTTAAGTTGACATAAACTACATTTAAATTTTTGAGAAAAATCCATTCTATATAAATAAATTTTATCAACATTACTTATTATAACTTATTATTCATTATAAATCTTGTATTTTGTATTAAATAGTCAATGAACATATCGATTGATCTGCAATTAAATAGTAATAAAATTTTGAGACCACATGATTACAATATTTAATCATTAACGCATTCATTTTCATTTCAAATAATAACCTTAAAATTTGTTATTAATTCTACTACTTACTTTATTTCAGAAAATTGGATTTTTTTTGTATTATATTTTATTTTTTATAAGGTATTTTTAACATATAATAAAAATATGTATTTACACAAGATTATTTCTTAGTAATCATTATTTATTATTTTAAATGAATCAAAAAGCATAAGAAAAAATATATCAATATTAAAAGCTTTAAAATGATATTGATAAATTTTGATTATTAATATAACTAACATATTATTATTTTTGTTTTTTTATTTATCTTCGATATCTTAACCAAATTTTTCGAATCCTTTTATATCCTATTTTTCAGGCTTACTATCAGGTAAGAAGCAAATTTCTACAAGTATTTTTTCCATTTCTATTATTAATAATTCAGATTGTTGTTGTAATTTAGCAAAAATACTCTGTTCTGAATTTATTAAAGATATGTATCACTATTTATTACTAACTTCAAGATTTTTTTAAAATAAAAAAATAATTAATAATATTTTATTTTTATTGTTATTGTTAGGGCAATAACATATATTACCTAATATTTTAGGAGTTGGTGTAGCAGGGGATCTTAGGTTACATATATAAATGTTAATCACATGATATTAGTGACTTAGAATATATATATATTTTATTGTATTACAGTTATTATATCCAACATAAAATTAGCTATATATGATCATTCTATATTCGACATGCATCCTTTAAACACATTTTGTCAAGAAAAGATCACTTTTATTGCAATGAGAGAAGAGAGAAATCTTCAAGAATTCTTGAATTTTGTTCTTTAGCTTTTTCCTTAGGTCATCTACAACTAGCATGATGCATTGTTCTTTTATGGTTCGTCAAATAAGTAAGTGTTGAGAAGTATTTGTTGTATATAGAACAATAAAGATGCGAATAGGTTATTTGGTCAAGAGATGAACAATGCGAATCGTATCCAGAAATTTTTAAGAGATCGTAATATTTGAGAAGATGTATAGGATTGGTGAAATGTCTATCTTTAGCCTTTGTAACTGTAGCAAAAAACCATTATTCAAAAGAAGAAAATCTGTAGCTTCTTTTGCACGAGAGAAACAACAGCTTATATTTGTGCAATATTTAATGTCATGGCATAAAACATTCTGGTGGGTCATTTCCTTTTTTTTGTTTCTTTTTTTATTATTTTGCTCTGCTTTTTCTTTGTCTGTATCTTTAAATTCTAGATTTCTGAATAGATTAGCAAACTCTTCGACATACCATGCATTGACACTTCTTCCAAAAATTAAATCTTGATGCAAATATTGCAAAGTGATTTTCCAACATAACAAAAGTTTTGAAGGGTCAACTCTGAATCGATAACTTTATCTTGTGTATTTAGGTGTAATCCAAAATAATCAATTGGTAGTGTGATATCTGCTAATTTTCCAGAAAGTATTGCCATATCCCTTTCTACTGGATTATACTTAGATTATCCTAAAGCATATGTTTGTATAGTCAAATAATCTAAATTGAACTTCCAAAAAAATTAACAGTATGCTTTGATGTTTTTTAGATGTCTCAGATTCTCGTCCAGTCCTTTATCTACCAATAACATCCAGATAGGTTGAGTTTCTCTATTGGTTTTCAATACATCATAATATTGAGGATTCAGGATAAGACTTTCGAGATCTTGCATGTATGTGAATGAAGATGTATTAAAGAACTATTGATGGTATATGAAAATGGTAAGTTATCCTGTTCGTAACTTATCATTTAACTTGTTTGGTTTAATCATTAGATAAACTGATAGAACTAACTTTGCCCACTTCCTAGAGGAAAATCATGGTCAGCCATACTAACAGGCTTATAAATTGACTGTAACTTGTGAAATATCTGACCTACAGCAGGTATCCCAAGTCCTATCTTTGCTTTATCATCTTAGGAAATAATAACAGAATTATTGGCAAAGACAATAGCAAACTGTCTTGTACATTTAACAGACGCAAGTCAGTAGTGACTATCAATGTGGTCCAGTATTTCAGTATGGGGAATTCTAGCTACTGCAATCCACGCTAGATTATGATGCACTCTTGTAATAATGGAATTGGATTAATGAGGCAATAGGTAATTATTCAATGTTGTTCTCGCCATATAAACATTATAATTTTCTTTAAGATTTTTGTGCAAATTTTCAATGATTCGCATCTTAACCACTTCTTTTCATCATTTTTCATCAGCTGCTTCAAATTCAATCGAATTGTGAATATGATTGTATAAATTTAAATGTTCAAAAAAAAGTGAAAAATAATCAGGTTTATCATATACAATTACCTCCTTGTTTTCAATAAGTGGTTTTTTTCTTTACTTTTTTGAGCATAATTAGTATTTCTTTATAACTTAATGATTTTTTCTCTGTTAGATTTGATTTCAGTTTAAAGACACTCAATTTTTAAATATGTATCATGCTGAAATTAAGAATCTGTCGTGATGTTGTAGATCTGCTCAAATTCGATAAGCTTTTTTTTAGCTGTTAATATCTCATTTGCTGCCTTTTTTTTGTGCTGATGCATTGATGGAGATTTCTGATACAGAATCAACTAAGCGAGTCGTAGGTAAAGTAGAAAGAGGAGAGGTCAAAGTTTCTCTAAGTACAGAAAGCCTTGGTCTTATTGTTAGTATATTATATAGATTATATAGTGTAGCTAGATAATTTCTAATAATATCTTTGATTTCTGCCTTATCCTTATTTTTGATTTTGCTCTATTCTTTTGTTGCTATGCCACAAACTTTAGCATAGTTGAGGGTACTATTTTCCGTTTTAACCATAATACTATATACATAAGCGTTAGTGAATTCTTGGTACTTATTAGTTAGTGAATTATATATTGGTTTCTTATTAAACTTGGGGCTAACAAAGAAGGTTTGATTGCTCATTTTTGCATTAGAAATAAATTATTGACATATTTATTTATAAAAAGCTTTTATAATTCAAATGTGAAAATTGAGTGTGTCATGAAACTTTGTAGCAATCTGAATTTCTTTTTTGTAACGAAATAATTCTTTCCACAGCAATTCAAATTTCTTTTTTTGTAATGAGAGAATATAAATAATTTCCTTTGCAGTAATATGCAATAAAATATAATCACTATAAAAAGATGATCAGCATTATATTTTTTCTTTAGATTGAATTTTGAACACTTGAAAATCTTTAAATATATATATGTTGTTTTTTGAATGTAAAATAGATTATTACATAATAAAATTTTCTATTTTATTATCATTTTTATCATTTTTTTAATATATTGATTTTTTTTTTTAAAGACGCGGTGAAGCATTTATTTATTTATATATCAAAATTTAATTAAAAAAAGAAAATTCCCAAGATGGGTACAAAAAGTAGAAAAATAAAGTAAATGCTGCTTAGCCTTCTTCGAAGGGTTTAATCAACTCTGACCAAACCAACCGGTTGTACCGTCATGTTCCTAAACAACTACTATGAGAAGTAAAGTCACTACATGACTAACGAAAAAAGAAATAGACAACTAGTTTTCACTGCTTTAAAAAGAGGCCAAGATCGATTGTGTAAGTAGGAATCGTAAAATAAGTTAGTAAATTTAGAAACAGAAGAGGATGTGTTAGTGAAGTTAGAAGGAAGAGATAATGAGATGGGGTTACTGTTTTTAGGAGCTTTAGTATAAAGTTTTTTCTTTTTAGTTATTCCAAGTTGCAGTTCCGTAGCAATAGTCAAATCACATCTGGGAATCCAAATTAATGTAATTGCTTGATTTTGTATGTATTCAACAAAGGCAGATAGGATAGTCATGGTTTTTTTGTTACATTTCGTAAAGTTGTTGATGCAGAAGACTAAATGACTGGGAAT
>CAMKVN010000643.1:0-25941 GCA_946474995.1 Funneliformis geosporum
TGCATTTTAATTTTTGATAATGTTAGATTAAAATGCAATAAAAATTAAAATTTTAATAAAAATTTCTCAGAGCCCCATTTTCCTAGCAAACCTCCCATATAGTTTTTTTTAATAAATATTTTTTAATAATTAAAAAATTATAATAATAAAAATATATTTTTTATTTTAAAAAACTTAATAAATTAAATTTAACATAATATTATAAGGACATTTTAATAACTATTTCAATATTTTTTTGTTATAATAATTCTTCTCTATTTTCTTTAGCTAAGAATTACTAAAAAAGGTAATTTTATGGTTACACAATCCTTTTTGTGTGTTATCAAAGCTTAAAAAGGGTCAAGTCTGATACTTTATTATAATTTTTTTTTTAATCCTATTACCTTTTTTCAATTTATTATTATTATTATTTCTGTTTTACCTTTTAAAACGCTAAAGACTGAAATAAAATAAAAATATGGATATGGAAATCGATGGAACAGACGGGAAACCATATGTACTTATAGAGCCTCGTAAACTACCAATCACGAAAGGGTCACGAAACAAAGAAAACTATACAAACGGAGACTCTATAAACTCCGTTTTGGACAATTTTTTTGAGCCCAAAACAGGGATAGTTTATGATAAACGGATGCGGTATCACGGAAATATTCATGAAGACGAGCACCACCCAGAAGATCCAAAGAGGATTACCGTTATTCAAGAAAAAATTAAAAATACTGGCTGTTTAAATAAAATGGTTTTGATAAAAGCTCGTGAAGTTTTGCGCGAGGAAGCCTGCCTTGTACACACAGAAGACCACTGGGACTTTGTTGCAAAGACAGCACGTAAGACTTTTATTTATAAAACTTAATATTTACGGGTCTTTTAAACCATATTCATTATTAGTACCATTATCAATAATTTTGATATTATTTATAAACTTTCAAATAACTTTTATTAAACGTAGAAATGAGTGATAGCGAATTAATAAAGATGGCAGATGAACATAATTCTATTTATCTTAACAACGAGACAGCATTTTGTGCAAGATTGTCATGCGGTGGTGTAATTGAACTATGCAAAGCAGTTATTGATGGAACTGTTACAAACGGGTTTGCAAACGTTCGTCCTCCAGGTCATCATGCGGAAATAAATGAACCAATGGGATTCTGCTTTTTTAATAATGTAGCGGTTGCGGTTCAATGTTTGAGAAAACATTATAATATAGACAAAGTTTTCATTCTTGATTGGTAAGGTAATGATTTCAGTAATCATGACTATAATTTTGATTTAGATTTATTAAATCATTTCTTTCTATATTTGGTAAACCTAATTGGATTATCAAGGGATATTCATCACGGTATGATTTCAATAATTATATTTTATCGAAAATACAAAATATCTTTTTACATTTCGATTCTTTTGACTTGTAGGAAATGGTACGCAAAAAGTTTTCTATAATGATCCTAATGTGGTATACTGTTCGATACATCGATATGAGAACGGAGACTTTTATCCTGGGGATAGAGCATTAGCTAATTATACAGCCATAGGTGGAGGTGAGGCCAAAGGCAAGTCAGTAATTCTTCCAAGAATACTTATTTCATTAGTTCTTTCTTTTCTGCAAAGATTAAAAAAATATAAAAATTTTTTTTCCTATTTATTCAATACCTTCTTCCAAAGAACGATAAATATACCATGGCCACGCGCGGGAATGACAGATAGTGATTATATTTTCGCGTTTAACAAAGTGGTGATGCCTATAGCTTACGAATTTTCACCAGATATTGTAATTGTATCAGCAGGTTTTGATGCTGCCGAAGGTAATAATTTAATGAATGTCGTTATAAAAGGTTTCATAATTTAAAAGATTAAATATATTTAATCTAGGCGATCCTATTGGTGAAAATCATGTGTCACCAAATGGATTCGGGCACATGACTCATATGTTGAAGAATTTGGCTAACGGCAAACTTATCTTGGCCTTGGAGGTAATTGAAACATAGATACAATGCAAATTTTTTTAACGTGAAAATTAATCTTTTACGCGATATTTTAAAATAATTAGGGCGGCTACAATCTTGATTCTATATCAAAATCTGCACTCGCTTGTGTCAAAGTTTTACTCGGGGAGCCGCCATGCAAATTAGGCCCAATAATTCCCAGTCAAGATTGTATGGAGACAATTCATCAAGTTATTCGTACACAATCGAAATATTGGAATTGTCTTGCTCCGGTATATTATGCTACTGAAGGTAATACTTTACCATTAATCATTCGAATAATTTTCGAAATTTTTATTAAAATGATATCAAATATATTTAGATCGGTTACCTGGGCAACTACTTGTTGACATGGCAGGTAATATAATAATCAATAGAAATATTTATTTATTTATTCATTTTTTGATTATTAAAGTGAACTCTTTTTAATGTTCGACATAGAGATGCTTAAAATGTATAGGACAAAAAATTTATATTCGAAATACAAGTTGATTCCAGTACCATTATCGGATGGTAAATTAGGACAGCGGTTTACAAATTTGGCTTGTTGCAGGTGAATATTGTTAAGAAAAAAAAAAATTCAAGAACACATAGATTATGGGAAACTATAAATTCTTTGTATAATCGTGTAATCGTGTAGTGGCGATCTGTATCATAAAGAAGTTGTATTTTTTTTTGTTCACGACATGTAAGTTGTTATAACGTTTAATAATTTTTAATTTACAGAATTTCTAAGTAATTGTTCCATAAACCTTTTTAGGGCGGATTTCAGGGCTGATACACGTGCCACGTCAAATTCAATCAATGTTTCAAATTCATACATGGTATTGAATTTTGTTTTTTAGGTTGAATTACCATGAGAGATGACAAAATTAATATTTTATCGTGTTAATAGATAGACACGGTTTATTTATATATTGAGACAATATTAAACAATAATCACGGGATCATTGATGTCGATATTCCTCCGATTATTGTAAGTTTTTAAATATCTATTCTTTTCTTTTCTTCCTTTTTTTAATTTTAAAAAAAAGAAATAACTTTTTGTAAAAAAAAAATTTTTTTTTTGGTTCGTTAAATAGAGTCAACCAAAAAACGAAAATCAAGATTTGAGAGAATTACTAATATTCTTATGGGACAATCTTATAGAGTAAGTAAAGTATTAAAACATTGTAAGGATTAAGAAGTCATTATTAAAAAGTCGAATGTAAAAAAAATATATTATCCATAGTGCGTCAAATACAAAAAAAGTCGTTTTGATAGGAGCTGGTCGTGGTTGTCGAAGTTTAACAGGACTTATTAGTGAGAGAGGTAGGTATTATTCACCATTATAATCTTTGAAACGACCTGATTATAATTAATTTTATTTTTGTTTCTTAGATTACAGCATTATGGAAAAAGTGGTGTGCACAATCATGATACCTGGACCTAACGAAGTTCCATCTGTATCTAAAAGAGCAGACCTTTCCACTTGGTATCAAAGTGTGAGTTTAAGCAGCCCTTTTTGGTTTCAAAAATAATAATTTCGAACATAATCTAACATCATATTTCATTAGAATGCTAATGTGTTATTACCAGCAAATCATCTATTTTGGGAAAAGAAGATTAAGAAAGAACATGGAACTTGTAGTAAAATAGAAGGTAAGTTCAAATTTGCAAGCTGATTCCCGTTAGAATTTTTTGTGTTATTAACTTTATAAACGCAAATTTTATGTTAAAGATTTGAACAATATGCCAGTTCAAGACATGCTTGTACATTTGCATAATGATATGTTTTCTCATATAAATCAAATATTGGTGAATGGTGGGCCTGCAAATCCCTCGAGTGAAGAAGTGAATAATTAATTGGATGTCATCTCTTTTTAGTAAACAATGTATTGGGAAAAAAAAAATATGGACTTATAATAATAAGTATTATAAAGAGTTGACAAGTTATGTGCTTGGTATAGAGACATTAGTAGTGATTTAGTGGATAAAATGTTCTTAACGAGAACAATAATAATAATTCGACACGGTATAATATAATCGGTTTGATTTTATTCTAAAGAGAGAAGTAAGGAAGAGGAAGCTTGGGTATGTTTATTTTTAAATCTTTCAGATCAATAATAATCAAGAAAAGATATCAGGATATTTCTGTGCCTTTTCAACCGCAGATTTATACAATTCGAGATCTGAAAATGAGAACATAAATAGATATAGATAAATATATAATAATTAGGAAGTTAAAATTAAATAATTACCAAAGTTATCACTTAGTTGATAAGTCATATGTTCTTTGATGGTTAAATCATCAGAAACACGTCCAACAACCTCAACGTATTTAAGTGGTTTTAATGTGGTGGTATCCTTTGATAAAATATTGTTAGTTAATGTAATTAATAAAAATTTGATAAAACGAGTAAAATTATTTTGTAATTTACCGGTCCTAAATGAACTGTAACTTGCCCTTGATCACAGGCTTCCAAAGTCGCAACGATATTCGATGTCTTTAAGTTTAAAAATTATTTTTAAACGATTAATGAAAAACCATTAATATAAACTTGTTAGTCAAAGTTTTACCTGTAAAACGCGTCCGACACAACGAACGATTTGTCCACGATACTTTGTAAGAAGTGCAGAGGTAATTCTTGGCGAAGGGGCTTCCATTTTACAAGTTATATTATATTAATATGTAAAAAAAAAAAAAAAAAAGAATAGAAAATGAATTTGAGAAGTCGCGTTAATTTTTAGTTGATCAGGATTTTTTTTTTTTTTGGTAGTTTGACGATCTTATTTAAATAGATAAATATATCATGAGTATTTATTCCACAAAAAGTTTTGAGCTCATCATATAAAATAAAGTTTCAGTGTTAGAAATAAATCTTTTTTTTTTCGTAATGTCGTATACAAGACCATCAGCTAATAGATTTTTTGAAAAGATTCGTAGACTATTAACTTTAGTAAGTTTTAATTATTTTCTAATTATTTTCTTCAAAGGTTTAAAGTAACAAAAATCCGATATTTTGAAAGAATCCGGAATCGAATACGGGTGTTCCCATTACAGGAACCTATCGTACACCTGCTCCGGGGTAAGTTTATTTTTTATATTCATGTTTCATAAATTGCACATATAAAATGCTAAAATTACCGTTATAGATCACAACCAAAAACTTATAAGCGGCCACTAACCAAGCATTCAGATTTGGCACAAAATTATTATTATGATCGAGATGCGAGACGTAATTTTCCTCGTTTAGCTGTGTATACTCAAAACGATGTTGCAAAACTTATTGCTGTATCAAATTTAAAAAGGTTTGTACTTTATAAAAGTAATTAACGTATATTGAGATTGTTTTCTAATTTTTCTTTTTTTTTATAGTATCGCAGCAGAAGGAGGATCAACTCAGGTAGCAAATATTCCAGAAGACTTATCATTAACGGAAATAATTGCATCTGCACCAACGTTTTATTCTTCCGAAAAACTACCACCTCTTCCAGGACGTCCCTTATATAATTGGAAAAAATCAGAAAGCATTGAACCATATCCGGGTTTTGTAAATTTATCAAGTTAAATTAAAATTAACTATTGGATAATTTATGATTCTTTTTAGATTAATAATTTAAATAATCATTGTGCAAGAAATATAAAACATTATTTATTTTTTTGTTCTGCCCATTGTGCTGGTGTGTAAGTTTTCTTAAAAAAAGAATATATATATATATATAAGTTTTTGTCTTTTTTTGTGGTAGATAAATTTAAGATTTATTCTTTTTACCTGTGAAAAAGCATGTAATTGTGCAATCTCGTCCTTTATTGCTTCATTCACCAATCGATGTTTTTGTAAAATAGTTTTACCTTCAAACACTGAAGAAATAATAATAACTTCATAACTTTGTCCACATCCGCCTTTAAAGGAAGACATTACTTAAAATTATTAATAACAACAAATCATGAAATAAATCTATTAATGTCTCACCAGGGGTTGTATCAATAACTTCTACATGTTCCGCCGAAAGTTTTTCTTTTAATGTTTGTTCCAAATGTTCTTTTGATACCATTTCTGAAATAATTAGGATTTGAAAATGTATTACAATTGTATGAAAAAAATTTTTTTTTATAGCAATAATACCGTGATACAAGATGGTAATCACATGATTCTATATTTTTTTTTTTTTTAAAAAATTTTTTGAATTCCTTTTTTTAAAAATAAAAGAAAAGCCTCAAGGTGCAGTTTTCGATTAGCTTTAGCAGTGGGAAGTACCTTTATTTCTTGGTAAGTTTGTAATTTTACTTGTTGATGGGTGAAAATGTTTTTAATAAAGAAGCGATTAAAAGCAAAAGAAAAGAAAATTACTTTAAGTTTGAGGGGACTATAAAAAAAAAAAATTATTAAATAATTTTCATTGTTTTTTTTTTTTTCATTGATCTGTTTATATCAGTTCATCTTCCCGGATCTTACAGACGAAGTACTTTTCAAGTCCTTATTTATTTGATTTGATTTGATTCGATTCGATTTTTTTTTCTTAAACAAAGCTGTGATTCAAAAAACAAAATAATAATAATAACCGCCTTTTCTATTCGAGTATATATATATAATCGAGTATATATATTAATAAAAACAAAAAAAAATGTCGAGATTTTTCCGTGGTGGGTCAGAATCGGAAACTGACGATGAAATTATTTCATCAAATGAAGAATCAACAGAAGATGAAATTTCTGAAGAAATATCAGAAGATGAAACAACAGCAAAACCTGTTTCAGGCGCTGCTGCTAAAAGTAGATTTCTTAAAGATGTATCTGATTCCGAAGAATCTGATTCAGATGAGAAAAGGGAAGTTAAATCTGCTAAAGATAAAAAATTAGATGCCCTTGGATTATCTGTTAAAACTATTGAAAATGCTAAAAAGATTAATGAATGGGTTGCTATTCAAAATGGTAAGTGTTATTTTCTTTTTAAAAAAAGTTGTAATCTTTCTTTCACTTTTTCTTTAGATGAAATTTAATAATATTTTTTTATCGTCATTATTTATATTAGAGTTCGAAAAATTAAATAAAATTGTTAGTAAACCTTTGGGAACATTTGGAATTCCTCGTATATATATTAAAACAATTTCTTCCCTTGAAGACTTTCTTAATGAATCTTTACAAAAAGAAAAAGAAGCAAAGAAAAAAATGAATGCAGCTCAAGCTAAAGCTTTAAATTCCATGAAAAATAAAATTAAAAAAATTATTCGTCAATTTGAAGAGGAAGTTAACAAATGGAGACAGGTAACTGTCATTTTTATCAACTCTATACTCCTACGAATTTGTTAACAATTTATATCGCCAATAGAACCCTGTTCTTACAGAAGATGAAGAAGATGAAGAAGATGATTTGGGTGAATTCGTTAAATCCACCAAAAAGTCATTGACAAAAAAGAATAACGAGTTATATGCTAATGAAATTCATGATGAAGAAGGATTTGAACAAGTTGGAAAGGGAAATAAACCTATTGAGTATACTTCTGAAAATTTATTCAAAAAATTAAGAGAAATTATGGAAGCAAGAGGAAAAAAGAATACGGATCGTTTGGAACAAATAAAGATTCTCCAAAAACTCTTAAGTGTGGCCGCAACACCTTATCAAAAAATTCGAGTTCTTCTTGCTTTGATACCTGCTCAATTTGATTATAATCCTAGTATGAGCAATTATATGAATGTTGATATGTGGAAAAGGTAAGAAATCCAAAATATAATAATTTGACTAGATATTAACTCTATCTAATAACTTATTCTGCGTCATGTTTATTAAATTAAAAAGCACACAAGAGGAAATTAACCAACTATTAACAATTTTGGAGACGAACACTCAATTCATAATTCGTGAATATGTGGAAGAAGAGGTCGAAGATAAGGAACCGGTTATAGAGCCAGGTCAAACATTTGCCATACGTGGTTCTATTGTTTCCTTCATTGATCGTTTGGATGATGAATTCATAAAGTCTTTACAAAATATCGATCCACATACTACTGATTATGTGGATAGATTGAAAGACGAAACTGAATTATATGCATCAATCTTAAGAGGACAAATTCATTTCGAGAAGAACGAACTGAATGAGAGTACAAGTAGAGTAGTAATGAGAAGATTGGAACACTTATATTATAAAGTAAGATCATTTAAGAATTCTTTTAGTCATTTACTTTTCTATATTTTAACTGATTATAGAATATTATCACTATAGCCCGATCAAGTTATACAGACCGTTGAAAATACAGTCAATCAATTATACCCTTCGGGTCTTATATCTTCGATAACACCACCAGAAATAACGCAAGATTCATTGGTTCTTATTCGGGCTCTTTGTGTTTATCTTTATAAGAATGGAGAATCTTTACTTCGTACACGTGCAATGCTTTGTCACATTTACCATCATGCGTTGCACAATCGATTTTATACCGCACGTGATATGCTTCTAATGTCACATTTGCAAGATAATATTCAACTTAGTGATGTTGGTACCCAAATACTACATAACCGCACTATGGTACAAGTTGGACTTTGTGCTTTTCGTGAGGGTATGATTAAAGAAGCTCAAAGTTGTTTACAAGAAATATGTGGAACTGGACGTGTGAAAGAATTATTGGCCCAAGTAAGTGTTATAAAATTTATCCGAATTTTTTGAATGGACCTAAATATTAGATTATAATTATATGGTTTTTTTATAGGGTTTACAAATTCAAAAATACTCTCAACTTCCACCAGAACAAGAAAAGTTGGATCGTCAACGTCAATTGCCATTCCATATGCATATCAATTTAGAGTTACTTGAGTGTGCCTATTTAACCTGTTCTATGTTATTGGAAATACCTGCCATGGCAGCCGCTGGATCAAATCCTGAGGCTCGTAAAAAAGTAATTAGTAAACCATTTAGAAGGATGTTGGATTATAATGAAAGACAAGTATTTAGTGGTGAGTATCCAAGTTAATCAAATATTTATACAGCATATATTAATCATTAAAAAAACTTTTCATAGGACCACCTGAAAACACAAGGGATCACATTATGGGAGCGGCTAAAGCGCTTGCAGCCGGTGAATGGCAAAAATGTCAAGAACTTATTAGCGCAATAAAAATTTGGGATTTGATGCCTGAAACACAGAAAATTAAGGATATGTTAAATAGAAAAATTCAAGAAGAAGGTCTTCGAACTTATCTATTTACTTATTCTTCTTATTATACAACATTTGGACTTGAGCAATTGTCCACAATGTTTTCGTTACCATTAAATACAGTTACATCTATTGTTTCAAAAATGATCTGGAATGAAGAATTAGCAGCTTCATTAGATCAAATTAATAATGTTGTTGTATTACATCGCGTTGAACCTACCAAAGTTCAACAATTATCTTTAATGTTTGCTGAAAAAGCCTTTTCATTTGTTGAGGCTAACGAGAGAACTTTGGAGCAAAAACAACTTTCCGGACAAAATCAAAGAGATCAGCAAAGGCAAAAAGGTATTTATAAAAAAATTGATATTTTATTTGCAAATCGAATATATTAAACTAAACGTGGTAAATATATCCTTATAGGTCAAGCAAATCAACAGCAAAATACTGAAAAAAGAACCATGTATCAAAAAAGAGATGGGCAGCAACAAAGAGGTCGAAATAATTTTAATAGTGTGTTGGGTAATAGTGTACGTGGAAGAGCACAACAAAACCGTTATCGATCATAATTAAGATAATTAGACATTTCCTCAAATTTGATCATTATTTTTTTTTTTTAAAAAAAAATGTTATTAAAAAAAGGATAAAATAGTATATACTAATGAATGTATTCTTTATTATTAAATTATAAAATTATAAATAGTAAAATATTTTGCTTTAAACCAATTTTTTTTACATATAAAAAAAAAAATTGTTCAAATTTTAAATTAATAACATTATCATTGTTAATAAAATTATATTCTAATTAAATGGGAGTGTTTGTCATCTAATTTACTATGTTGATATTTTTAAAAAAATAAACTTCGTTTTAAATACGAGGAACTAAGATTACTGGCAATCCATATGGTGTTTTCGAATACAGTCGCCTCAAAATTGGTGTGATTATACGATTGTTTGGATCTTAATCGGCTTTAAATAAAATATTAATTGACTTTTTATTGTTAATGCAAAAATATTTGAAGTTTTATATTGATTGAAAAAATGTGTGGATACTTTTGTCCACCCTCTGTATATGTGTGTTTGTGCCTGTGAAAAAATATGCACCCGTCTGCAATTACAGGTAAAGCTCGTTTATGAATAAGTAAATTTTTTTGTTCGTGATTTCGATTGCGCGAATAATATTAACTAATTTTCTGTGATGGGAAAATTTACAAATTTGGTAAATTAATCATTTTGGTACTAACTGTACTTGATAAAGGCGTATTTTTTTTTATTCGTTGTTCAATATAAAAGGTTCCTCATTTTAGTCAACCTAGTAGAAGAATTAGCAAGCTTCCCAAATAAATAAGGTATTTAAATAAATTTTTAAATCTGTTGAATAACAATATCAAATAATAATACTAACGACCATAATATAACTCAACACAGATTGCTAAAAAGATGTTACATCAGCTTCTAAAACCAAGGCTTACAATTTGTGATGATATACAGCAGAGCTTTAATCTTCTGAATAAAGTTGATGTATGTGTACTCGAAGCAATACATCAGCTAGATAATTCTGAAAGAAATGGAAACGACTTATTTATAAAAGTAAGTTTAATTTATATTATAAAAATTTCTATTTTTCTATTGGAAAAATTATGAATAATTTGACTAATAAATCTAAATTCTTGTCAGGTGGTTTATAATAGAGATTCGGACCTTGAAAGGTTAAATAATGGATTTGGATTTCGACGAGTTGGTCTCGTAGAATTCAATTTCATTTACTGAAAATAATGAAAAGAAAAAAATGAAATTATATTTTGACCAACTTGGTAAGCTATTTTTGAGAATTTTACCGAATTTTCTCATTAATTTAAACGGAAATAAACTGACAGAGCGCTATATAAAATTAATTTTGTTTAGAAATATTGGGTTAGAATCCTTCTCTTCCGAATACGAATCCTCTAAATCTACGACTCCGCTTCATACGTTATTCATTGGGACGCAAATAACATTCCGGATGGACATTTGAATTTAATATTGTACTTAATGAGCTTATCTTAATTAGTGCTTACAGAAATATGTAAAAATTATTTGTAAATAAAATCTCCTATTCGAATTGAGCCTTTTCACATAAATTGTGCAAATTATTGTTGATATTTAAAGAAGATATCTAATTCAAAATCCATGAAATATTGAATACTAAAGTTTTTATTACAAGGGTAAAAAAGATTTCAACGTAGCGCGTGATACATGATGTTTATTATAAATCATAAAACAATTTTTTAACCAAGTATCTCAGATGGAATTTTCTAGTTCATGAACCATATGAATTTTGCTTGATTTTCTGAAATTTGTAGTCGATTTTTGAATTTAAATAAAGTATAAACTTGATATTTATTTTTAAATGAACTTATGTTAAGTGTCATCTATTAAAATATAAAGTTGCTAATTTTATTATTAATTTTGTAAGTAATTTTCATGATATCACCAAGATTCTTTTCCAACTCATAATTAAACGAGCAGCTATAAAGACTTCCCACTTTCTATGTATGTTTATCTTTAGAAGTGTTTGTCTTACCCATACTTGTATTAAATAATATTATTCAACATAAATAATTAATATATAAGTTCGATAAATTCAAATCCTAAATTACAAGTGTTTATTATAAATCATTATTAAACAAATCACGACGACCTAATAAATACGGTAAAGAAATCAACTAACATATTGTATGTTTCGATCATTACAACTCATTTTCTCATACATATAAAGTAATTTAAGTTACGACCACAGACCATTCGTGTGGAATTTCTCCATACTGTATGCCCATTAATATATCAGCAAATCTTTTAGTGATAGGCCCTGCAGCTCTAGAAAGATCGTTTGGATCTAAAGGAACATTTAAATCGCGTCCACGATAATGAATCCCTTTTATTGGACTTACAATACACGCAGTACCTGCCCCAAACATTTCTAATAAACGACCCTCTTCTTGAGCCTTTATAACTTCAAGCATTGTAATCTTACGTTCAGAAACTTTAAATTCATTCCATGATCTCGCAAGGCTTAATATAGAATCACGAGTCACCCCTGCAAGAATAGTCCCATCTAATGGGGGTGTAACGAGTTCTTTTTCTGTAGTAACAATAGAAAAAGGGTCATTACAAGGAAATAAAGTAACAACGTGTACAAAGAAATATATACTTTACCACCCTGTTCATTTATTAAATGGACGAAACAATTCATTGTGCCAACCTCAGTGATTTCATCGTCAGTACCAAATAACCACAAATTTTGCTGATACCCTTTCTCGGCAGCTTCAAGTTGAGGCTTTACACAAGGTGCATAGTTTCCACCGATCTTTACATTTCCGGTACCACCATGCCAAGCTCTGACATTTTCAGTTGTAGCTAACAACTTAACAGCACTGAAACCTGTCTTATAATAAGGGCCTACAGGAGAACAAATGATGAAAAGAAGAGCATGTTCACATGCTCCAACCCCTAATGTCGTTTGAATTCCAATAAGTGTTGGACGAATATACAATGAAAATCCCCTTTCAGCAGGAATCCAACGTTCATCGAGACGAACAAGTTTTTTCAAACACTCTAATAATTCGTCTCCATTAAAATCCTAAATGTTAGAATGATATGATTACGGGTTTCGATTAGTTTCGTCAAAGATTTTAATCAAAGTGTCAGCGTGATATAAACTCACCGGTAATGTAATTCTTGCGGCTGATTTTTTAAATCTTTTCATATTCATGTCTGGTCTGAATAACCTTATTTTCCCATTCCTATCTTTATAAGCTTTCAACCCTTCAAAGCATTCGAAAGCATAATGAAACACCATAGCACTAGGCTCTAGAGAAATTTTCCCGTAAGGTTGAATAATTGGATCCAACCATCCTTGTCCCCCTTTCCATTCGATTGTTAACATATGATCTGTAAACGATCTTCCAAACACGAGATCTTTATTAGGTAAAAGAGGTTTTAGGTTTTCAGAACGTTGAAGTCGAATTTTATTGTGCTGTTTAAAACAAATAAATTGATTTTTATATTTGGTTATATTTACAAATTAAAAAGCATAAGTTATTGTTTAATTTTATATATATATATATATATATATTATTTTTTTTTTTACTAATTTTGTATTTTTGAATAGTTTCAAAATAATATATCTTTAGTTTTGTTGTGATAGAATTCGTAAGAACAGTCCAATAATGCCGCGCGCAAACAAAGGACTTACGTCAATGTCAGCATGTTGCTTTGCTTTACCAATTAACGTGGAATGATACAGTGTTTGTTGAAAACTAGCAGGAAAAGTTGTTGCTGCGCGTGGTAATAATAATCGAGTTGACGCTGGACGCACCAACGAAAAAATTCGGTTCGAAGCGAAAGAATGCATTTTTAACTTTATAATGAGATAATTGGATAACTATCTTAATTTGAATTCTTCGCGAATTGGTTTTAAAATTATATTTTATTTATTTTTTTATTTTTTTTTTCAAAAACGGGGTGGAAATCGAAAATATTTCATGAAATTAATTATCTTGTGAATAAAATGACTCATATTGTATCGATTTTTGGTTAACATAAAAAAAAAAATCAACCAATCATAATTCTCAAAAAATCAATGAACCAAGTTTTTATATAAACACGCGATGCATTTTTTTCATTTTCTCTGTGTAATAATTCTATCAAATAAATTACAATTTTACGCGAAAGTATGAAGTTATACCAACTAAAATACAAAAAATTATGCAAAATATAATCTTAACATTTTACCAAACGTGTTTTTTAACTTCAAAACATTTACACATTATAAAGTAAGTTAATGTGATCCAAGTTACAATTAAAATTCCTATAGAAAGAAGATATAAACCATTTCGTAAAAAAATAATAGATTGAAATAATAAAGCAAGTAGTAAAATACATTGTATGAATTTTGTTCTAATTGACTCTTCATAACCTTTTTGACTTATATATAAATCATCAAATGTTGCATAATTTATGGTCTCAATTAAATTTTCAGATGAAGAATTAGAACCTTTCCATGTCCAGAATTTATTAGGATTCAAATGATGACTTTCGTAAGATATGTTTGGACGAATAGCGATGGGAGTTCCCTTACGAATAATGATTGATGTATCTTTTTCATTACGTTTTTCATCAGGAGTTGGTTCCTTCTCTCTATCTTTTTTACGAATAGGTTTACTTTGAAATTCGTAATTATCGTGTTCATAATCCGATTCGTCACGAACCACGAGCCTTTCGCATTCAGATTTCCTATTTGAAATTAAACACCTTCCAAAGAAGCTCATGTTTTTTTGAGATATTTTTAAACGCTTTGATCGATTTGACTTGTTTGGTTGTTTTCTCAAATTCGAGTTGTTTTTTTCATTTGATTTTGGATTTGCTGCAGATTCAGCTTCATTATTTTTATTTTTAGAAACTTTATCAGGCTCATTATCGTTTGTAGTTGAAAAATACCAAGCAGTATCAAATCGTGAATACCATTCATGGTTTATTTCTAAATGTGGATTTGAACTTTCATTGGACTTTTCAGTTATTGGATTTGGATTATCTGTTTTGGGAAGAGGAATGGGAGTATCTGATTGTTTTTCATAAGTTTTGACGTCGAAATTAAAAGATGAAAAGTCAATTTTTCCTTGGTTATTTGTTTCATTCATTGGATAAGGTTCAATTGTTTTAATCGCAGAAGTTTCCGAATGATCTCTAGTTTTAACGAAATTCTTAAGGTCATCATCGTCATTTGAATTATTCTTTAAAGATAAGTTCATGGACTTTGTTTTAATGAACGGATTCTTCTCTCTTTTTATGCCGGCAAAAAGATTGATTGGGGTTTGTTTTTTAAAATCTAATTCTAAAGGTGATGAATCCAAAGTGGTTGAAAACGGCGGTTGATCGGCTTTACTTTTAGAAGTTGATTGAATTTTATTTTTATTTGATCTCTGCTTTTTCTTTTTTACAAAACGTAAGAAATTTATTGCAAACATGATTGAACCAAGCGTTAATTTATTCTTGCGATCGTATTGTATTTCTACTCTATTGAGAATTCTTTTCCCAAAAATAATAATAATAATAACAACAATTCCTTTTTATCTTATTTGATTTTTTTTTATTAAAAAAAAAAGAGCGATATTTAAACGAATTTACATGATTGTCCGTATTGTATTAAAAAAAACAAATGCCTCTTACCAAAAGAATTCTGCTAATATAATGCTTCTTATTCATCAAAAAAAGATCAAACATATGTAATCTCATCAATTGTATTTTATTGGCAAAAGCAAACAAAAGAACAAAAAAAAATTTTTTTTTTGATGTCACAGCTCCTGCGAGCGCGCTTACGCCTCCCGCAGTAAACAATTGAATTATCCCATAATCTCAAGTTCTCAACAATTTTTGATCAGTTTTATTCTCAATTTCTAATCTTCCTTTCCTAACTTACATAACAGTCCGATAATACCGAACATTAGCTCATCTATTAACAAATTTAGCTAAATGATCAAAATGGCCGGACTCATAAAAAATCGGAAGATTCAATAATACCAAATATGAAAAGATGCATAAACGTATTTGGATTCGCTGTCTTCAAACAAAAACGATTTTTTGAATCAACTGACCAAGTCAACTGACATTTTCGATGACGCAGAGATCATCGTATAAAATTTCAATCCCATAACTAAGTTTATGAATGTAATGAATATAAATAAACATCAAATTACCATAAAATAGATCTTCAGTCCTTATCGAGGGGGGAGCAAAGTGCTTAATGAGGTTCCATCCGAGAGTACTTCTGCCGACAACCTATCAACCCCCTAATAAGATGTTTGCTTACATTTGCGAGCATCAATTTTTGGAAAAATTTTCCTTTTAAAAAAATTATATTTGAGCGAGCGGAAAAAATTCTCATTTTTTAAAAAAAAAAAAATTATATTTTTATGTTGATTACAATTTGATTACAATTTTTTTTTGAAATAAAATAAATGACAGAATTTTGTCGGTTTACAAATACAATTAGTCAAATGCAACGAAAGGACTCCTGAATCAAATCATGACATCTAAGCACGTGACAAATAAATCCTTTTTTAAAAAGCGATTATCGTTTTTTTCGTCAAGTTTATCATAAAGGTGTAAGTTGTTGATCCATATCCACTATTAGTATAATAAAAATTTGTTGGTTCAAAAATTTTGAATAAAAAAACGAAGATACTTTTTTTTAATGCGCGTTGTGTGTCGTTACCATATTTTGTAAGTCCATAAGGGTTCACAAAAAAAAAAAATATATAAAAACCTGTAAATGCATTTTTCCTATTTCGATTATATTTTTTTTTTTTAATTTTTGTTGAAACAAATTTACATTCACTCGTAATTTTTTTTACCTGTGCGCAATAAGTAAAAAATAAAAATTAATATTAATAAAGGTTTCGAAGCAATTCTCTATTTCATACTCTCTTGGAAGCTTTAAAGGAGGTACTTTCTTGTATAATTTCTTTCGCAAAAAAAGGTTCTTTTTTTTTTCCGAGAAAGATCAACCAACATTTTGCGGTCAAAATGTTTTATTTATTATTCGTTTTGTCTTTAACTTTTGTTACGAGATAAATAATTCTTAATTATAATTTATACTATTATAGCTGTTTTTCGTGACAATTTTTCAAATTATTCTTTTTACCAATAAGAAATATATATATATATAAAAAAAAAACTTACCAAAATTCCACCCCTACGACATCACCTTGAAAAACATAAAGACATGAGTATGAAATGGCTTTTTCAGCAGAGTCGGCACGCGGCAGAACAACCTCAACAGAATAACAAGTTGGCAACACCTGACCAATTTACTTTTACTTGGACGGTTAGGGATTATCATGAAGTAGCTGATCTATATCCGACTGGAAGATGGTTTTATAGTGATAGTTTTGTTGAACCGAATAATCCTCAACAAAAAGGTGTTGGGTTAGATTCTTCGGATTATTTATGGCGAATGTGCATGTATCCGAATGGAGTTTCACAAACTGATAAAAATTATTTGGGATTATTTTTAAAGGCTATTCCAACGGATCATGAGAGGGATGGAAATTCGTCAGGAAGGGAAAGAACGTATGCCTTTGAAGTATACCGTTTAGAATCTTCAATATGTAGTTCTTCTACGTTAGGTTCGGTCACCCCAACCCCAGTTTTACTGAAAAATGAAAAATTCTCAAAGACAAGATTTGGTTTTGGATCTGATCAGGTGTTTGGACGAAGGCAATTTTTAAAATTGTCAGAAGTTTACCCAGATCCAACAAGCAAATTTGATCTGATAGTTAGAGTTCGTATCACAAATGAAGAAAATGCCGCATTGTTAGCAGCTTCGACAGATATGCCTCATGGTGAATTCCCTTTAGCTACTCAAATTCCTAGATATTTTGATGATGATCGATTTTGTGACGTTGAATTTACCTTTACATGTGGATCAAGGATTAGGGCACATCGTATAATTTTAGCTTCACAGTCGAAATATTTTGAATCTTTGTTAAGCGGACAATGGGTCGAAGGTCGCAATAAGATAATTCCAATCAAGGAAATTGATTATGAGATTTTTAGATGTGTGATGTATTATCTTTATACGGGAAAATTAGAAGAAAATCTGGAATTGGATACTCTAAAATCTGCATATATGAAAGCAGATATGCTTGGTTTAGAAACCTTTGGGAAATTACTTGCTAATCGAATCGCGGAAGATGTGAACGTTGATAATTGGGATGAAATCCTGCTGTTGGGATGGCAGATGGGTGACACATGTCTGAAATCTGCTGCTATGGGATTCGCGACAACAAGGTGGGAAGAACTTAAAAGCACAGAGAACATGCAACGTGTCGTCAGTTGCGGAAATATTGATTGGATAGAAGAATTGATATCTGCTAAAATCTTTGGAGTGCATGAATCGAGCCGAAAATAATTAATAATCTTTATAAATTATAGCTGATTTATTATTGTATTTACAAGATGGGTAATTAATCAATTGCAAGCAAGAACAATTTTTTTTTATGCTGAATGCTGAAATCATTGGGATATGTAAATTTTAAATGGTGCGTAAAACAATTTCAAATATTATTTTTATTTCTTTTTTCTTTTTTCCTTTTTTTTTTTTTTTTTTTTTAAAAAAAAAAAAGTATGTCAAAAAAAAAAAAATATATTATTTTATTTTTTTTTCTTCAGAGTATGATGATCACTAGAAATAATAGAGTACCAACATTATTTTATTTGTGTACTTGAATAAAAAAATAAAAGAAAAAAAAAAATATTAGTTTAATAATTTTTTTTTTTTTAGATACAGATATCATGGTATTGCAACAATCATATTTTTATGTATCATTTATTATTATAATGATTTTTTTTATTTTTCTTGAAAAAAACAACTTTTTAAAATTATATACATTATTTCTGCATTTGTGTCACGTATGTTGTTAAATTAAAATAAAATTCCGATTTTGGTTAGATTCATTTCACGTGATCTCTAAGTACATTTTTAAAAAAGCCACATGAAACAATCAAATTTTGCTCTTTAATTTGAAATTCCCCCATTTTCTTTAAGGAAATCAATAATGGCCACATCTTTGTTTCCTACTCCGGTACCTCGAAGAAAGTATCCTGTCGAATTTAAAGCCGGGAAACTTAAACGAGAGGAAGGCACGAATTGGCTGAAGGCTGACGAAAGAAAGGGGTGATTATGCTAAAATTCAAATGGTGTCAATATTCTTGGGTTAATCTTTATTAATTTATTATAAATTACTTTGTTATTTCATCTTTTTCACGTGTATTAGACTCATATACATGGATCAGGTGAGTAAATTGTTGTTGACTTTATATGAAGATTTCGTAATTGAACAAGTCTTTATTTTCTGACAGGGTGAAGATCAATTGATGCATTTCTTCTGGAAAGATAGGAAAAACAATACCGTGGAGGATGTAAGATAGATTGTCACAAATAAAAAAAATTTTAACTAATTTATTTTATTTAATAAAAAAAAAAATTATCCTTTGTTAAAATAATTTTAGGATTTTATTCTCTTCCCTGATGAAGCTGAATTCATTCGAGTAGATCAATGTACAACTGGTCGTGTATATATACTTAATTTTAAATCATCTTCTCGTAAATTATTTTATTGGATGCAAGATGCAAAAGATGAGAAGGATGAAGAAAACGTTGCAAAGTTGAATCGATTAATTAATGATCCCCAAGGTGGATTGGCGGAAAGCAGGCAACAAAATAATGCAGGTCAATTAGGTAGTCCTTTTCGAAATATGGATGATTTGGGGTTTGGAGTGGATCAAGAACAGTTGTTGCAGTTACTTCAAGGCGGAATAGGGTAAGTAATATTTCTTAAATTCTTGTATGATGAGATAATTTAATAATAATTCATGAGTTATTATTCTCTCTTTAATTAAGTGGGCTTCCCATCACGTCAACTACTCCCGCCAGCGAACCACAATCTGCTACAGCTGCAACATCAGAAGCTGGTTCTGGTGCACAGACAACTGAACAAAACATTGGTTTTACTCCTGAACAATTGGAACAATTAGGTGGCTTGAGAAACGTTTTACCAAATATACAGAATCCAGGTATGTTTCCCGTATTTTTTTTTTTTTTTAAAAAAAATTTTCTCGTGTTAAAAGTTTGAATTAAAAAAATTTTTTGATTTTTTTTATTTTATTTAGAGGGAGGAACGAGGCATGGTAAGTGTTAAAGAAAAATTATATATATATATATTATAATTTCCCTTAAATATTTTCTTTATATCAAATGCATTTTTTAATTTATTTTTGTAGACGTAAATCTGAATGATGTTCTATCACCAAACGCTATTGGACCCTTATTAAATAATCCAGAAATATCGTCGGGTATTTATCGATTAATGATTGATTTTATTTATTAATTTGAAATAAGTATTAATTTTTAATTAAATGTTAGCTCTATTTCCTCATCTACCATCCAATATTGAAAGAACACCTGAAGAATTAAATGCTGTTCTTAACAGTCCACAATTTGCTCAGGTATATTTTCTTTAAATGGGGTCACTTTGAATCTTATTCAAATAAATAACTTCATTTTATCATTGCGCCAGGCATTGCAATCTTTAAGCATGGCTTTACAATCTGGCCAATTAGGACCTTTGCTGACTCAATTGGGTTTAGATCCGTCAGCTGGAAATGGTAAGGTTTTATTGTTTATCTTTGTTAATCTGCATTATTTGTAATATTTAATTCACACTGTTTTCAGGCGTGGAGGCGTTTCTTCGCGCTGTTCAGGAGCAAGCGGGTAGACGACAAAGAGATCACAATGACGATGATAATACTGATGACCATAGCGGTGATAGAATGGAAGAAGATTAATTGATTATTTTTTGTTTTAACTGTAAAAAGACATTTGTGTTACGATACTCCCTTAAAAAAATTTATTTTTCGTAACAGGTTTTTATTAGCAAATTAAAATTGGATTATTTGTATCTATTGATCTACTTCATACATGAAGAAATTTTGAATTATTTAATATATATATCGGTATTTTTTTGGGCGCCAAGAAATCTAAAAATCTCATCAATAAAGTCTAAATGATACCCCGACTTATGTAGTTGATAAAATTCAAATCGGATTTTTTTTTTCTCGGTTTTACTTCCTTGTATCATTTGTGGTGATTCAAGTTTTTTTATCCTTTTTATTTATTAATATTAATACAATCTTTTAAAATTAAAAATCATGTCAGGAATTGATCAAAATAAAAATAATAATAGTACGCCTCCCACACAAAATTCAGAAAATATTCCACCAGCGTCGTCACTTTCACAGGAATCGCAAAATGAAAAAGAAAAAATTGTCGAGAATACAACTACAGATTTTCCAACCAACAGTGATGAAACTTCAAATGATAAACCAAAACTTCGATTATCAACGTCACTTCATGATTTTGTAGTTCAAATAGCTGCTAACAATTCAAATGGAGACGACGAAGATTCAGTCTGGGGGGATCATACCACTACATATAATTTAACTAGAAAACTTTCTAATGCAGAAGAAGATGTCTGCTATCCATTAAGAATTGCTAAAAGTGATGGTTTTGATTACGAATCATTGGAAGAATATATTACAGAAGGAAAGCTTTTAATTCAAAAAGATGAGGAGAATCAACATTTATCGCCTGTAGATTGTGAACCGAGAAAATTGTCATTAAGAAGAATTAGTGAATTTGGTGAAAGAATTAAGGTGATTATCTAAATGAAATTTATTGAAAATTTATATTTTTCTAATTAATCTCATGTTATTTTTTTTTTTTTAAAAAAAATAAATAACAGAATGCTAATGAAATAAAAGAGGAATATCGATTTGTTTTTTATTCTGTTGCATCAGGTACCATCAAAGCAAGATCACTTGCAGAAATTCCACCCGAGGGTAAAACAATGACCGAGTTATTAAAGCAAGGGATTTTTTGGCTTGACGTTCTTGCACCAACTGATTCGGAAATGAGAATTTTAAGCTCGGTGTGACATTATCAAAAAATTTTTTTTTTAAGCAGTGATAATTCGAATCATATTATTTATAATTTTCAAAATCATTATTAGATTTTCCATATTCATCCATTGACAATGGAAGATATTGAAACCGAGGAATCACGAGAGAAATGTGAAGTTTTCAAAAATTATTATTTTGTTAGCTTCAAATCTCATGATAATAATTTAAACACAGCTGAAGTTGAGCCTGTTAATATGTATAATGTTGTCATGAGAGAAGGAATTTTATCAGTTAGTAATTTTTTTTTTTAAAGAAAAAAATGGAATTTATAATTTGTACGAAACAATAAATATAAATTCATTTTTTATTTTTACTTTTTTTAAGTTTCATTTTCAACCAACACCACACCAACATAATGTAAGGAATAGGATACGACACTTGAAAGATTTTATCACAGTTACGCCTGGTTGGTTGGTTAGAGCAATGTATTAATTATCTTTATTTATATTATATTAATAAATCTTCCTTCTTTTTTTTTTTATTTCTATTAGATTGGATAAATTATGCCATAATGGATGATATTACGGATTATTTTGCACCTTTAATTCATAAGGTGGAATTTGAATCCGATGCAATTGATCAGCTTGTCATGGTGCTTAAAAACTCAGAACAGCAAGACATGTTGGTGAGAATAGGATTATGTCGTAAAATGGTTACGATGTTATCAAAGATGTTGGGAACCAAAGTCGATGTTATTAAAGGATTAATTAAAAGGTGTGAAGATAAATTATTGGTTAATGATAGCGATAAAAATGGACCTGGAGACGTGAGTCTTTACCTGGGTGATATTCAAGGTAAATAAATAACAGTAACATCTAGTATTTCCTTTTTTGTCAATCGAAAATTTTTAAAAATCATTCGTATTATTCTAGATCATATCATTACTATGTTACAGAACCTTAGTCATTTTGAAACAATGTTGTCACGTGCTCATTCCAATTATCTTGCTCAAATATCAATTGAAATTACACAATTGAGTAATAAAACTAATGAAGTCTTAAATCGAATGACTGTTTTTGGTACCATTTTGTTACCGATGAATGTTATTACAGGTAATTCATTTCGATGTACTTTTTTGTTTTTATTTTATTTATTATTAAAAAAATTAATTTTATTTGTTCAGGTTTGTTTGGAATGAATGTTCATGTACCTGGTCAAGAAGTTGATAGTGTTGTGTGGTTTTTCAGCATATTTAGTGTGCTTATTGCAATTGGAGTATTAGGGATTGTTTTAATGAAAAGGGTTGGATTGATGTAATTGATGTAATTGCAAAATTTTATTTAAGTTTCAAAAGATCTTTTGGAGAGTTTAAGTTTGGATGAATAAATGAACGGCTAATAATTAAATTTTAATAATAGGTAAGTTAGTCAATGGTGGGGGGTTTTTTTTTTAAAAAAAAATAAAGTGTATATTTAAGATTAAGGATTTATTTATTGGACTTGATTCATTATTTTTTTTTTTAGGTATAAGGTTAATAAAATCTAAATTGATAAGTTTAATGTTAACTTGATTATAAACAATGAAACATTTCTTTTTTTTTTTATAGATATTATAATTGTCCATTTTTTAAGTACAATAATTTCTAATAATAATAAAAATTTAAAAATAACTGGCGATACCATGAAGTTCTCGAATGATTATCAAAACATTTAAAACGATTGCAATTTTTTTGGTCAGTTCTGCTCGCACAAAATTTATCTTCGGATTTTAATTCCCTAATATATTGGTTAATTAATAGGATTATCCTAAAAAACCTTAAATACTTTTGATGTGATCTAACCTTATAATGATCTCTAAGATGATCAGTCTCCTCAAAATAATTTTCTTAGTCTTTGGAATAGGATATGAAACATCTTTTGGATCCTCTTCTATAAGAGGTAAAGTTTGATTACAAATTATATAATTGTGATTAATAATAAGACAAGTATAGAATATGTTATCATTGGCGACATTAAGAAATCTGCAACAATCGGGACTGGAAGCAATATTGTAGAATATTTTGATAAAATATAATAGCTGAATGGGAGACTCTATTTTAGCTACTATGTTCATACCACCTGATATCGAAGGTATCTCTTCTCACGTATATTCAGAGGTGTGTTCAATCCATTATCTGATACCACACTAATCAGAATAATCTATCATTTTTTTTAAAGTAGTCTAATTTCTGCTAATCATTGCCATAAAAATCAGCATTTTTTAAATAAATGAAAAATCAGTTATTTAATATTGAAAATCAGTTTAAAATTGGTCAACAACTTATTTTTTGTCCCTTAAATCAGTGATGGCAAATTATAAGGTCATTTGAGATCATTTCAACAACCCTGCCTTAAATGGTAATGATTTTCATTCAAATTTAGTCATGATTTTCAATCAAATTTTTTAAATATATACATAAATAAATAATATTTAAATATATAAATAAATGTTTTAAATATAAATTTATATATTTTGTAAAGTTTTTTTAATATTATAAATATAAATAAATAAAAATTTAAAATTTTAGCTTTTATAAAGAAAATACTTTTATTAAAATATTTTTAAAACTTTAAACTTAAATTAATGCAAAAAATTACTAATTAATATAATTTTTTTTTTGATTTTACTTAAAAAACATCATAAATTTTATTATAATAATTTTATTAGTTTAATAACTAATTTTTAAAATTAACTTTAAAGTGTAAGTAAAATTCCTTTTAAATTTGAAAGGAAAAGCACTGAAGTGATAATTTTATTTTATTATTACATAATAAATTACTCAATAATAATGTATATTTTAATAAGAAAAGATACATTTAATTTTTTTAAAATAAGAAAAATAAAGAAACAGTTGAAAATCACTAAAAATCATTTCTGATTTACTTATCTAAATGTATTATTTCTAAAGAAATTAAAAAAAAAATTAAAAAAAATAGTTAAAAATTACCACTTTGATTTACATAACTAAATGTATTTCTAAAAAAAGTAAATAAAATAAAAAATAAAGAAAATAATTAAAAAATCACTTAAAAAATCACTTTACTAGAAAAAAAAAATTTTTTTTTCAAAATAATCTAATTTTATATTTAAAACTGAATTAAAATTTTGATTAATCTGAAATTTAGATATATCATTTATACAATTTTATAATCATTCTAAACAAATGATTTTGTATTATTCTATTAAAATAATTACAAAATCATTCTTTTAGAAAAATAATTTGATTGTTTCTTATAATTAATTATTAAATTATTATTTCTGAATAATAAAAAAAATAATATCATTCTTTTTGAAAGAAAACAATAAAATATTATTTTTTTAAAAAAATGGTAATATATTATCTTTTTAAAAACAATTGTATCATTCTTTTAAAAATAATTATTTGCTGATTATTCATTTTTTTTGAAATAATTTCTATTGTTTCTTTAGGGATGATTGTTCACTCCTTTTAGGATAATTGTATCATTTCTTTTAAGACAATTATATTATTCCTTTAAGACAATTTCTATTGTTATATAAGTTAATTACGTTAATTACAAAGTCTATCCACTGAAAAATAAACTTCAACATATATAGTAAGGTTATAGATATCTAATTTAATTTAATAATCTTAAGAACTTGTTTATGTTAATAAATAAGTACAGGAAATGTTAAGGATATATAAATATAAATAGAAAATACATATAAATACTTTGAATATGATAAAAGAGTAATGATAAATTAGATTTTTAGGTCACAAGTTTAAAAGATCATTGTTATAGGAATAAAGTTTAGTTTATTAATAAAATATAAGTAGATTAATATAATTAAATAAACTAAATAAACCCTTATTCACAAATTTATCAAAATATGAATTTCACAATTAATTCTCTAATTAACTTAACTAAAATTAAACTAAATTTAAACTGATTATTTATTAACTGACTTCTTAACTAACTATAAACTTAACTGCCTCTTAATTACAGCAATTTCCTATTCTATTTATATAAAATATTTAATCTACTTCTATTACTAATTAAAGATAAAGTAAAACTATAAAAACTAAAAAATATTATAAACTTCATTAACTATATTAACTAATTTAATTAATTTAACTAAGTAAATAAAAGAAACTTATTAAACTTAAATAACTATATAAACTTAGTTAATATTATTATTATCATTTTTGAAGTTTTAGTCATTTTGATCATTAAGCTGTGACTAAGGTTGCTTATCTAAACTCATTTTGGATTTGGCAAAACGGTAAAACCTTTAGTTTCGCTAAATTTTTACTAAGTGTTTGATATAGTT
>CAMKVN010000644.1:0-25941 GCA_946474995.1 Funneliformis geosporum
TTGTAATTTAATTGTATCTTATTAAATAAATTTGTAACAATCAGTTTACTTTAATAAATTAATAAATTTGAAACAATTAGTAAATTTATTAATATAGAAACCAATCGGTAAATTCTAATTGAATAATAATCATTAATCAGGTATTAAACCGATTGATAACTAATTATTAATTGAACCCAATTTGTTACTATTTAACATATAGTTATAAATTTTTTAAAATAAGATTAAAATCAGGTTAAAACCTGATTTATGTAATTCTACCTAATAATTATGATTATGGTAATAACTGATTTATATCTGATTGTAATATCTACTGATTTCTATCTATTGATTACTAATCAAAAAATAGTGATCAATCGAGAAGGTACCCGATTTATCCGCGTTCAACCTGTGTAAATTAGAAGATAATAAATATCAAGAGGATTTTGATTCTACATTTATATCTCAAATATGTGTAAATAGATACAAAAATTAACCAAAATCTAATATAAATCCTTCTGATAACAATTCTGAACAAAGTGTTGATGATCCTTCCAAATCTTCTGAATATACCATTAAAAAAAATGATATTTCAGATAGTAGTTGTAGTAGAAATGAATCAGATAATGATGAATCAGGTAATAATGAAGATTTCAAAACATTTGAAAATTATGCATCATCTGATTATAAGCCTTTTCAAGATCTATCAGGTTTAGAATTAATAATTAATAGCTAATTTTTGTGGATTTTACTTTGGATTATGACATTCAGATAAGATTCAACATTACATAGATAGCAATTGAGACTTTGATAAAATTCATGAACCTGGTTTTAATAAAAGTCAGAGATAATGATTTTAAACACTTTCCAGACTTTCCAGATTCGATATACTTAATAAGAAAAAACTTAGATTAAAAGACCAATTTTATAGCTTCGTTTTTTATCTGAAATATTATAAGCTGTATCAAAATATGAAGTGACAAATTTTAGATAAGAAGATTTATTTGCTATAATGAAATGCAGACATATAGAATTTTTTAATTTGTCACTCTGCAAATCACGACTTTACTATTTACTATTATTTTGAAAAATCAGTATTTTAGCAAATTGAGTAATAATTCAATCTAATTTAATATTTCCATTTTCTGAAATCAGACAACAATTCACTTCAATATATCGTTAGCCTTATTTTAAAAGTTGTTTGAGACAATGGGCAATTTGATGATATTTTGATAATATTATACCAATATATATGATGATCAACATTAAAAAAATCTTCTGAAGAAGATTTGCAAAATTTTTTAGAGATGAAGTAGCTGATTCAAACCTCAGATTGATGCTGAATTTGGATTGGTTCCAATCCAATGATGAAACTATGTATAGTATTAGTGTTATTTATGCTGCTGGATTGATGAGGGAATTTTAACATCAAATGCCTTGAAAAGATTCAAAAAAAGATGAATGAGTTTCAGATTTTATCTGATTTAGGTTGAATTCCAGGTAAAATTATAATTTCAATATCTTTCAGCTGTAAATAAAAATATTCTTATACATTTCGTAAAAATTTGCTTAATTTTAGTAAACCAAATTGTAAAATCAGTTCTAATTTAAAAAGCTTATTAATGATTTATCAAAATAGCAAAGCTGATAGAGAAGAATCATAATCATAATAAAATCATGCTGAATATTTACTTATCCCTTTATTTATACAATTGCTTAATTGATTATGGACTATTATATATGTTCTGGTGTTTTTTCAAGCATATGAATGGAATATTAGGTAATTCATAATTATAAAAATTTTCCAATTGAATATATTTATTAACTTTTAAATTTATAATTCTTAGGTTCTTTATCGAATAACAATAGAAAAATTGAACCTGAACTTATATGTCAATTAATGTTTGATAGTCAAATTAGTAGTATTATAAATTTTGGTGTTAAATTTAAAGGGCTATTTTTACCCTGAAAGTCATAATTGCATAATTCCAATGCATTATATTTTAGGCTAATTCGTATTAATGAACTATAAGATTTTAACCCAATGAAATGCAAAAGAATATTTAGCCATCAATCTAATTAATAAAAAATACCAAATATGATTATTTATTTATAATAAAATTGTTTATTTCATTCTGAATTATCATTTTATAAGTTTATTAACAATAAAACTGTTTATTTCATTCTGAATTATCATTTTTGATTAAAAATAATATAGAATAATTTGACATAAATAACTATCTGAATTGTCAAATGGATTTGTCTGATTTCTGATTTATGCAAATTGATTATATATATGATAACTGATTTTTAGCGATTTTTGAATTTAGTCTGAATTGTCCTATGAATGACAAATAGCGATTATTATATTTCTATTCATAATAAAAGCTTGAATATTTTCAGAGGTGGATAGAAAATGATGATGATGTATTTATAGAAAAGCAAAGAATTTGTAAGTTACTAATTTATTTTTACTATAGAAATTAGATAAATTTTAAAAATTTATTATTATTACAATTAGATTTATAAGTAAATTTGATAAATATCATTATATTTACTTTGCAATTTTAATAACTGCTATTTCTAATGATAATGAAGATAGCAATGATAGAGATTTCTTATTTTCTGTTCCTAAATATTTTTGAAATAATAATGGTCATGATGAACTATTTAATTATTTTGATAGTTTACCAGAACTAAGAACTATAAATATATTAAAATGGTAGAAAAGTTATGAAAATAATTATTTATATTATCTATAATAGCGTGTGATTATTTATCAATACTATCTATCTACTAATGTGCCTGTAAAATGATCATTTAATCAAAGTGGTAATGTAATTATACCAGAATACAATAAACTTAGAAGTGATATAATTCATATAATAATATGTCTTAAAATTTGACTAAAATCTGATATTGCAAATCAATAATATTTTTTTTTATAAAAAAAACTGATATATTTAAAAAATCAAAGTTCTAATTTTTTTAATTTTGTATATATAAATTTTTTAATAAAATTTTTTTATTTTCAGTTTAATTTGATTTGATTCAATCAAATATTTGCTTTTGATTTAATTTAAAAATCAAATCAAATTCAAATAAATCAAATATTCAATTCAATTTGATTTTATGAAATCCTAGTAAATATGCTATAATAAGCAAAAAATATTTTAATTAAATCTATGTTATTGCAAAAAATCTTAATTTCTATGTATATTATATTGCTATGGAATTTACAATCAAATCAAATATACCTGTAATTGTAATCGATGATATAGTTACTATTTGTTGATATTTTAACTATAATAATTATTATGTGATTATTTATAATAAAATAATAATTTGAAATAAATAAAATATTAAGCAGTAGAGTAAGAGAATTTTCACCTGTGATCTTTATTTTTCTTTTTGATTAAATTCAAAAGTACATGAACTTTTTAAATTTTTAAAGTTCTCTAGATACAAAATTTCTGTTTCAATTTAAAAAATTATATGAAAAAGATTTAAGTAAGCCATTAAATAGATAAAGAAAAAGACTAATGTGATGCTACAAAGTACTTTTAGTTCTCCTTTCATTTTATTCACTATAATAATGATCAATCATAATGGATCTTTAAGATAAATTAATTCTTTAAATACCTGCCAATTAAAGTGATAAAAAAATTAACAGTATAAATAAAGAAGGATATTCTCATATTTAGTTCAGGAGTAACATGTAGATATATTAGTTTTATATTACAAAGAAGATGTCTAACTTATTCCTTCTCCTGAATTAGTAAAACTTTTGCTAAAAAAAACATGCTAAAAGATAACTTATTAGAGAGAAAATCACGAAGTACTTCCAGATCTCTACTTTACTCTTAATGAATTAGCAATAATACAAGTCTATTAGCCTAAAGCAATTTCTTACCTAAAGCTATAATTTTTATTTTTTAGAATGAGTTTGCTTCTTTAGTTTATATATTTTAAACTCATTTATGAAAATTTTCTTCCATTTGTTACTAATTTAAAAATTAAAAAATAGAGTAAGATAAATAAACAAAAGTAAAAGAATGTTCTTGAGTTTAAGAATTCTTACCTAATATAATAATCATTCTTAGAAGAATATATAGAATATATTTTTACATAAATCAAAAATAGTTATTTAGTTAAACTCTTGAATAAAGATAAAAAAAGGAGACATTTTTTATTTTAAAGAAATTTTTATAATAGAAGATTGTAGTAATTATTTTTGAAAAGTTCATATTAGGAATTCATAAAATTTTTTTTGATTTATCAAAAAATTTTGATTTATTTTGATTTCATAATTTTGGCTAGAATTAACAATTAGATATATAATTCTAATTGAAATTAAAATCAAATACTAATAGACAAAATGTTTTAATTATATATAATTATAAAATTAACAAAATTAATTATATTTAATTGAAATATAAAGTATTAAGCATTTAAAAGAAATCTTGATTTAGATTTTCTCTATCTTCATCCAAAATATTATTATAAACATAAAAACTGCATTTTATACTACAAGAAGAAATAGGTATTTAAATATAATCTAAAGCAATTTGATTAAAAGAAGAGATAATTATATGAAATTTTTTGCCAAAAAATTTTCAAGTTTAAATATTCAATTAATGCTAAATTAAAATTGCAATATATGTTCTATTCTTAAATGAGATCATATTATTATCGGCTAAAAATTCACTATTGAAAAGTTGATTTACAAAAGAATTATCAAACGATCTACAGAAGTTACTAGAATTAATTTTATATTAATCACAAATTAGAAGATCTGCATAATTCTGGATCTATAGGATTTTTAGAATTCTTAGGATCCACTTGATAATTCTTATAAGCTGGATAATTGTTATAACGCTTATTTCTATTATTTTTATTATTTTTATTATTATTATTATAGTTATTATATCTGTTATTATTATTATTATCATTATATTAGCACTTATAGTTACAAATGTAATTAGTTTATAACGTAGCAACTAGTTAGCCGTAGCAATTAATTTTGTATAAATAGAATAGTTTTTTGCTTCAATTGTAAATTAACTCTCTTGTAAATTATAAAATACTTATGAGTTTCAAGTAATAAATAAAGGAATCAACTTTGAAAAACAATTACTTTTCCTTCTACATGTCCATCATTTAGGATTTGATTGTGAATCACTACACTAACTTGCTTTTGAGTTTGTTACTTAGAATAAATAAATTCTCTACATTTTTTCCTAAGTCCCTAAATCTTTAAGTTCATAAAGTTAAGTGAAGTAATTTTCAAGGCATTTCAGATACCTGTAGGATGTGAGATTTCCTAAGATTGTAAAGTCCAACAATAAGGAATTTATTTGTTGCAGTAAAGTAACTTAGTGAAACACGTGCGATAAAAAGTTCCGATGACAATATGAAGGATTTGCAAATTCAACTATTAAATTACTATAAAAAAGAATATCTTGGGTTAAAGCAAGATTTACAAATTTTAGATCAAATATTCAAGTTGCTTTAAAAAATGCATAACATAGGTGATTTGAAATATGTTTTTTATATTTTTTTAAAAGCTGCATTATAAGCAGATTTGAATATTAACTGAAATGATCCAAATGTAAACTTAAGGTTTTGAATAATAATAATTAAAGATTCATTAAAATTTTCCATTTCTATTATTACTCCATTATTAATATAAGTATTTAGTTGTTCCAACCACTCCTCAATAAAAGGAAATAAAGAAAGATTTTCTTGCCGAAAAAAATTTAAAAGAAAGATAAATTTGAATGCAACCATTTTTGGTTGTATTATTATAAATTTCCACCAGTTTTTCTTTAGTTTTATTATTTTCATTTTTTTGTTTTTTTTCAAATAAAAGTCTCGAAGAAGTTGATAATGATCATTTACATAAAAGGCTATTTTAAACCAAAAATTCCATCAAGTAGATAAACATTCATAGGATTTTATATACCATTTCTTGATAAAAACAAAGGTATTACACGCTAAGCTTTAATCAACATAAAGATTTTCTTTATATTTGTCAATTGGGTTTTTACTATATCAAAATGCGTGATGGATATCTATGCTTGACTAATCAAAAATATACAAAAAAGATTAATTTAATCAAACTATTTCTTACCTAATAAGATTAAGAAAATGTGGTAAACAAGGTTAATGAATAAGTTGAGGCATAATTGGTTTGAGAACTTCGTGATAATTTTTTTTCATAAAAATGCTGAATCTGATACCAAGAGACATGAAGCTAACCAATAGTAACATTGTTAACAGAATTCAAGAAATTAACCACTATAAGTCTTGTATTACCATGATAATTAAACAAGATATTAACAACACTTCGAGCCTGACTATCAGTTGTTTCATCAAAAATTATTGATAGTTTTATTTCAAAAAACTTCTTTTAAATCATCAATATGTTGTTGATAAATTTCTGGTAAGTAATTTCGCCTCAATGCATCAGCTTGTGAAATTGCACCACCTTCGTGACTGTTTTTTAAGAAAAGGTTGGAGTGCATTTATTTTTTCTAAAAGAATGTTTGCTTTAACAATTGCTTTTACAAGATCCTGAATTACCTACCACCTTTTTAAATTCTGCAACAGATAAAACTCCTAAAATTTGAGGATGGGTGTTTTGTGTGGAACTTTACTTTTAACATGTGAAGAAACACTAACTTTGTATTCCCAACTAAAAGAATGTCCACAAAAAAGAAACACAAGGGAATTATTAAGGATACCAAAAGTATTTGAAAAATCTTTTTGGCAAGTATATGAATAACTCGTTTAGTTTTGACCAACTTCTTTTTCAACGAAGTGCATTTGCATTAAAAATTGGTTAGATAAATATCCAATCATATTTTTATACCTCGCGATTTTCAACCAATAATATTCTTTACAATTAAAATAGGCATAAATTTCGATTTAATCAAAGTCTTTCGAAAGATTGCGTTCGAAAATTTTACAGGTCCCTGGTTCACGTAAAAATGACGTGTATTTCATCCAATTATTATTCAGCATTTGATTAGGCTCCGATAGATGCAATTTTTGGTGTAAAATTTATCAACTTATGCATCAACTCTATTCAATTTTGTTCATCGAATCATGAATTATAATTGGTTAATAATGATGAACTTCAAAAATGTAGCCACATAACAAGGTGATACCGCAGTATTTATCGCCTACTAGGTGGTCTGTTTATTAGCAATGGTTGAATTCAAAGAATCAAACAATAGAGAATAAAAAAAAATTTTTTTTTGTGAAGCTTAAATCACATGTTACTTATAATTAAAGTTATCTTAATTTTGAAGATTAATATGCGAAATATTATTAATCAAATTTAACATTTTGATTCTACAAATAATAATTATACAATGGGTCGTCGCAATACTAACTAATAATTTTCATATGTTTTTACAATATTATTTCTTGATCGTGAAGTAGATTGCTAGTAAAAGTTTTATTAATATTAAATTCAAATTTAAATTTAAATAGCAAAAAAAAAAAATTACATACCATTGAAGGTGTAAGGATAGATTTTGTCGGAGTTGATAAATGTTTCTTTCTGGTTAAAGTAACTAAAGATCACGAAAATTTTATTAAATGTAAATAAATCATAATGATCGTGATATAATAAATTATTCTAATAAACTTACCATCATGTGGCAAAGTAACAACAATTGATTTATCTTGTCCGAATCTAAAATTGTCTGCGACTACATCATCACTATAGCGTTTAATATGATAATCATTTAATTTGCCTAGTTTGACTTGTCGGAAGTTCCAAGTGATAACAAATGGTCCAGTACTAAATAAGTAGAAATAATAACGAATTTAAATCATAATGCTTATATATATTAATCTCCCCAAATTTTTAAAATTCATTTTACCTAGTGATAATAGTTTTTTCGGTTTCATATTCTCCGGTATTAAATCTTGCCGGCGTAAAATTAACCTTGAATCATTCCAAAGCGGATTTAAAATAAAATATCTCTCAACATAAAAACGTATTAATACTTACATCATGTTCCATAAGAGCTAAATGTTCCGGTTTCAATTGTAGCCTTTTGGCTTTTGGCTAATTTAGAATGAATGAAAATAAATAAATATATATTCATATTGAACTATCATCTAATTCTTAAAAAGAAATACCTTTTCTGTTTTTGCAAAACTTTTTTCAAATCCTGTTCTACCTTCATGATCGGATTTGATTTCTGTGTTTATCAACAGCAAATATTTATCGGTAGTAGCAATTAACCATTTACCATCAGATGTCACATCGATTCCTTTAATAGCACTTCCCATGGCAGGTAAATTTGTTTTTGCAATCTTTCCCAGCGAATCAAATAATTTGATATCTCCTTTAGCAGTTCCCACGGCAATATGACCTTTCGCATCAGTGGCTCCACTGAGAAAATCATTTTTTGTAACGTACTGCCGACGTTTTTCATCTACCAATTTATAGTCCGGCAAGCGAGGGTCGATGCTGTATATCGAATTTTGTGATAAACCAATTAATGTTTTTTCTCCCGTCATTTGAGCGAATTTGCTCTTTGGGAAAATATTTGCAACAGGAACTATATCATGAACATTCCATTCTTCTACTACTTTTCCATATTCTAAGTCCATCTTGTAAAGATTATGTTCATCGTTTTCATCCATCAGAATCATGGTAGAATCACCCTCATGCAACATCATCTATTAAAGATCAAACAAACAGGTGTAAATATTAACGTAAAAAAATCATTTCGTACAAAAAGTTAAAGATCATAACCTTTGAAGGATTAAATTTTTTGCCTTTAGGTGTCGATATATTATTGATATTAGTAGAAAATTCTATCTTATCATCGTCAATGTGTTTAAATACACCAATTTTATTGCCCTTAAGAACAAAAGATCTATCAAGTTTATGACCAACGGTAAGTTGGGTGTTAACACCGTCTCCTTCTTCAGCTTCGGTGTTGATATCATCATTGTCTTCTTCTGATGAATCCGTCTCTGTATTTTGAAATTTCAATATATAAGAAATGTGAATAAAAAAAAAACACAAAACGTTATGAATATGATTTGAGATACCTTCTCCTGATTCCTCTTCATCTGAATCCCTGGCATCACTCATCTCGACATCTTCATCCTGATATGCATTTATAAGATAATCCTGTTCTTCTTCCTAAATGAATAGCTTTAGCAACTGATAATAATAAAGGTAAAATATTCAAGATAATTATTGAAATGATGAAAAAAACCTTGGCTTTCGTCTCGTTTAAAGTTTCATACATAGCTGAAGTGAATCTCTTTTTAAAGCTGGTTTCATGATCCGAGCCAAGAAATTTGATTAAATAGGAATGGATCAGATTATTTCCTAAAGTAGATCCAAAATGATTATTGTTATCGTGATTTAGGATATCATCATTAAAGAAATAGATATTTACCATCAAAGTGTACCCATATAAAACAGTGATGTGTCTATAAATATTTTATTTCAAAAGAAATATATATTACCATTGATAATGCAACTACTCGAATCATGAAAAAAAAAATCTTACCGAATTGAACACCGGATTCATTCTCGGTTCTATTCTCTGTGTCACATGCCTTTGATTATCATCCTCAACAAGGAGCCAATCTATTGAATAATTTTACCTGTTAAAGAAATATGATTGTATTAAAAAAAAAAATATTTATGATTTGAGGAGGTTCAAAAAGCTCAAAGGATACATTCATAACCATTCCCTCTTAAAATGCTCGTTGTTGCTAGAGGTGACTGCATTAAAAATGTGGCAGTACGTGGATCAAAGACGTGTAATTCGACCTCAACATCAATAATCGAAACAGTTTTAAACGAGCCGACGCCAGGGAGCTCTAGTATAATGGCCTCCTTTGTGGGGGTGGATGGATTTTCCGCATTTCGCGCCCTCTTCGGAGTCGTACTAGCTGACGTTGGAGTAGCGTATGGACTGTTTGAAATAGATCTTCCATTCTTTGGAGTGGATGGTGGTGTTTTATCAATTTGATCATCTTTCTTTCCTGGCCTATTAAAGAAAGTAAATTCAAATATGCAAATATTTTCAAAAGTTTGCTTAAACTAAGGGACCTACTCGTAAATAAAACTTTGAATCCCTTCTTCCGTCGCTTCGTCATGAGATAATTGGAATTTTCGTTCAAACATACAGTTATATACTGTATATTCAAAGGTATTTACGGTATGAGCGGTAATATTTATGTCACAAACAAATTCAAATAAATCATCAGGGTCCTATATATATATATATTGCAATTCAACTTGGAATTAGAACGTGCGTTTAAAAAATTAGATTTGATAACAACTTACTCCCGATAAATCCCTCCAAGAGAATGAGGCAAGACCTTCGAATTGACCTTTACGAAACTTTAGAGATTCATCTATAAGGAAAACCTTTTCTTCATCGACTAAAAAACCATAAAAACTGTTATATCATTATATAAAATAGATAAAATATGATTTAATTTATCATACATTCTTCTTCATCATCATCCATCAATTCTTCTTCACCTTCATCAAATACTCTACTGATAACTATTTGATATTGCCAATCGGCCCCAGTACGCCGAACGCTAGCTTGAGCGGTATGAAAACTATATATAAAATCGGTAATTATAAATTAGTCTATATACTGTCTTAAAATGCGAATCATTTATTAAAAACGTACATGCACTCTCGGTTTCCTTTTAAACTATTTGGTCTGACAAGGTAAAGTTCACCATTTGTTATCTTTATGAGTTCAGGGTTATCGGGGTTTCCTACAAGAAAAAAAAATATATATAATATTTAATCACTATACTAATTAATAATGCAAAACTCACTCTGTAAGGAATGGTCCCTAATTACCCCAAATAAATTTGCTCAAGGATTTTAAGACATTCATAATATAACGTCGTGGGTTGTATTTCAGACCGATAAAAAAAAATAGGAATCAAAAAAATTACAATTTGACCGAGTTGTTTTTAAGATCTACGATCCGATTACAGAATTTGATGTAATATTTATTATGGGACTACAATCAACTGATCACATTATCGCATACGCGAACTTTTTAACGCGCCGGACCCTCAAAATTTTCGAATATATAAATTTAGTAATTTTTAATTTAAAAATTGAGGATCCGATCTTTTAAAGACCGATCTAATTTATATGATCAGACCGCACAGTTACGATTTTAAACTTCAATTGAAGTTCCCTATTTAAAATCGAAAACGAAACAAAAAAAAAAATTTGTTAAATTACAAATGTTAACAATCTGTTTCGTTATTATTATTTTGATTTGGAACACTTATGTAACAATAACTTTTACGAGTGTCTTTATTAACACCGGTTTGCATAAAAAATATCAGAAAAAAATGACTTATGCTTGTTTCACAAATCACACAGATCAATTAGATCAATTAAGCCACTTGAAAGCTATACCAAATTTATGTATATTAAAAAAAGGGCGGGAATTTTTAATAAATCGTATTGTTATCAGTTCAGTCTTTTGGTTCATCGAGAAAGATGTCACTTTCCACTAATCCTACAATATGTGTTCTTGGCTGTGGTACTATGGGCAGGGCTATATTATCCGGAATTTTAGATGGTTTAAAAGTAACAAAGACGACTTCACATGAGGAAACTGCTAGTTCTGCGACTACTTACTCTCCAAAAAAATTCTTTGCTTGCGTATCAGGAGAAGAGTCCGCACAAAAAATTACCAAGACATTTAACGATAAAGTTACTGTATTAATCGGAAAGAATGTTGAAGGAGTCAGTGATGCTAATATTGTAATTTTATGGTAATTGAGAAAACCTGAGAAATCGAAGTAGCTTGAGTTAACTTTCTTTTGGCGAAATGCAAAACTATTTCTTTTAATTCAAAGTATTTTAATTTTAAAATAACATTTTTTTTTTTATTTAAACCAAAGTACTAAACCTCAAGTTGCAAAAAATATCTTGACAGAAAAAGGTATGGCAGAAGCACTTGAGGAAAAGCTAATAATAAGCATTTTAGCGGGAGTGACAATAAGTCGATTAAAAGAATGGCTTCCTTCTTCAACTCGTGTTATTAGAGCAATGCCAAACACTCCGTGCATGGTAATGCATTTATATTTATTATTATTATTATTATTTTTTTTTTTAATTCCTCGTTCCCTTTGGATTATACAGATTAGAGAGGGCATGACAGTGTTAAGCTGTCCTACGGATTGTAATATAGATGATAAATCATTTGGTACTTGGGTGTTTTCTACATTGGGTAGAGTTAGAATTCTGGATGAGAAACATTTAGATGCCGTGACTGGCCTTTCGGGAAGTGGACCTGCTTTTGCATGGTGAGTGATGTAAAGATTCTTTGGTAAAATTCTTCAAGAATAATCACGTCGTTTATTAATTTATTTTAAATCAAAAAGCGTCGTGCTTGAGGCACTTGCGGATGGAGGAGTAATGATGGGACTTCCACGTGATGTAGCATTAGAATTAGCAGCTCAAGGTAAATAGATCAATTAAACTTTTTTTCTTCCTTTACAAATGTATTTCAATTTAATTGACATCACATCTTGATTATATAGCACTTCAAGGAGCAGCTCGTATGGTACTTAAAACTGGCAAACATCCGGCTGAAATTAAAGAAAGTGTAACCACACCAGCTGGATGCACTATTGCCGGTTTACTTACCATGGAAGATGGTAAAATACGTTCTACACTCGCTAGGACTATACAAGAAGCTACTCAGGTTGCTTCTACTTTAGGAAATGTTCAATCCAAAAAATAGTTATTTTTATTTGTAATTGAAAACGGATAATATAATTAATAATTTGCAAATAAAAAAAATTATACAAAAGGTTACAAATCATGTTACTGATGATCAATCAGATATGATCAGATATGATCAGATCCTCACGTGACATCTAATTAATTGAAAAAAATTTTTTTTCAAAGGAGAAAGAAATAAAGCGGGGATACGGTTTTTTTTTAAAAAAAACTAAACGTTCGTAAAAAATATATATATATATATATATATATAAAATCCCCCATTCTGTTTATATATATATATATTTTAATGCCAACTAATTTTTTCGAATAATACTACTGGTAAAACTGAACTGTTTATTATTTAAATAAGATATCAATCGAAAAAAAAAAAAAATTAAGTTCTTTTCTTTTTTTTTTTTTTGACGGTTTTTTATACGGTTTTTTTTTAAAAAAATAAAAAGAATATATAGCATAATAATGAATCCGGAAAAACTTGCCAAACTTCAGAATCAAGTTCGTATTGGTAAGCCATTAATTTAAATTCAACTTTGATAAATTGATTTTTTTAAAAAAATCATTATAAAGAATTTAATGAAATTATCTTCTAAATAGGTGGTAAAGGAACACCTAGGCGTAAAGTTAAAAAGGTTTATAAAACTGCTACAAATGATGATAAGAAACTTCAATCTACACTGAAAAAACTTAACGTTCAACCTATTCAAGCAATTGAAGAGGTTAACATGTTTAAAGAAGATGGCAATGTAATCCATTTTACTGCCCCCAAAGGTATATATAATTTACATCCCTTTTCATATCTTGATGCAAAAAGTTACTAAAAGTTACTTCCTTACCTTATCGTTATATAATATCATCAGTTCATGCATCAGTTCACGCGAATACTTTTGCTATCTATGGTCAAGGCGAAGATAAAGAACTTACTGAACTTGTACCGGGAATTTTGAATCAATTAGGTCCTGATTCACTTGCTTCACTTCGTAAATTGGCTGAATCATATCAACAATTTAATTTAGATTCTCAACGTGTGCAATCCGAAAATACTGCAGATGATGATGATATCCCTGAATTAGTTGAAAATTTTGAAGCAGCTAGTGAATTAAAAAAGGAAGATGTACCTGCTGAAGCATCTGCTAGTGGTAGTGGAAGTGTTACGGAAGCCGTTACGACTGAAAAAACCGAAGGAAAAACAGTTGTTGAAGAGGTTGATTGAAGATAATCAAGTTTGGAAGGAAAAAAAAAAAATTTTTTTTTTTCCCCTTTATATTAATAATAATTGAAATGATTGGAATAATTTTATGGCATGATAAAATTATATCAAAAAAAAAAGAAAAAAAAAACCAAAAGGTATAAATGCATAAAACTATGTAGAAATTGTTATGTGAAAAAGATGTATTAGGGATTTTTCGTTATATCATTTATAGTTTGTAAAAAAAAAAAAAAATTAATATGAAAAAAAAAGCATCAATTTTTAATGACAACAATTGTGTTTATTTTATTTGTTTTCAAATAGAATATTGTAAATTGGAAAAAAAAAATTATCCTTACACCTTTCTTTTTGCAAAGTTTAATAAAAGATTTATTATTGTACAAAAAAAATAATAATATAATAATAATAATATTCCTTTCATATAACGCTCAGATCTACAATTTTCTTTTCCCATAAAAATGTTCAATCATTTTCCGGATATTTGGTAATGTAACATTATGAATCGGATGTGTGGGTTCCTAAATAATAAGTAATCAAGCAAAAAGAATAATTAACATGGAAATATCATTTATAAAAAAAGAAATAAACTTCGTTTGTTACTCACGATTAAATTATCTGGATCTCCTACAACCACTCGATTTTTAATTTCTTCGTCCCATAGTAATGACCTAGCTCCTGAATCCAAGTCTTCTCCTTTCGCTCTTTCAAAATCATAAATTACATGATGTTGCGCGGTAGAAAGACCACTAAGACAATAACAAGTATGATAATGATCTGGACCACGTCCTGGCTTGTCAATCAGCCCACCCTTAGAGCTTTGACAAGCTATCAAAATATACTCTTGAAGTGCCTCTGTATTATATAGTTAATGAAGTTAGTTCTCTTGTTAACAAAATAAATAAATAAATAAATGACAAACGTTTTATATAACATAATAAAATAACCTCTATCAAATAATGGTCGAGCTGGATAATCGAATCAAGGAGAATCTTATTAATTTATATGACCTCTTTCGTAAAAAAAATGTTAATAATATTTAAAATAACTCACTAAGGTACTGCATAGCCTCTGAATTTACTACATCTTTCTCAAATTGACGTCTTGTCAATATTGCTTCCAATAAAGGAAACAAGGCACCGACCCAAAATGAATAACAACCATCGACTAACTTATTCGGTCGTCCCTGAAATCCACCTTCCATTTGCATTTGAAGAGATGATGCCCAGCGCTAAAAGAAATGGAACGAACCCTTAAGTAATTTCTTTAGAAAATTTACTTGGTCTATGAAATGAAAAAATTACCAAAAGTAGTGGAATATCAAGTAAATCAGTTTTGCCCAATATCTCCATGGCAGCAAGACCACAAAACGCGTATCCACCATGTCCTTCAATGCCTGGTACTCCTCCAATTCCCCCGTCATAATTTTGACACCTTAAAATAATGTATAATGAGTCGATTCAACAGATTTTTTTTTTCTCAAAGCTATTAATGACAAATTATAAATCCGTAAAACGGTTTTTACCTTTTAATCCATTCAGCAGTACCCGCTGTCAACTCTGGTGTTACCAAATTAGTTAGTGTGGCCACAGATAAAACACAATATGCACCACTACGAGCAAATGAAAAAAAAAAGATTTCTTTTAAACAAAATTACAATTACAAAGAGATAAAGATAAACGGTTAGATTTTTCTTACCGCACATCAACCTCGCCACCTTCATGCATGATAAATGATCCATCGTTCCTTTTTAACTTGAGAAACCATTTATAAAGGTTCTCCCTGTCATATTCAAAATAATATTAACGCTAACTCAATCAAAAATTTAATTATAATTCTCATAAATATCCAACCTATCGATTAAATCATAAGCTTCTTTAATTCCAGAAGTCGCCAACGCGTTTACAGCAGCAAACGTGACAGCAGCGTGTGATATTTGACCCGGTCCACCACAAAATCCCCCAGTAGGATTTTGCAATTTTGATATGGTTGAAATAGCTCTACGTGAAAGGTAATTCAAGCATTACATGGAAGATATGTAACCAGTCACGAGGATTAACAAATATATCCGATACCTTTTTATCAAACTCGTAGATAACTCATAACCAAGTAAATCCAAAGAATGTAGCATCCAGTAACATAACCAAGGTTTACTAGCATCCAACACTACTAAATATTTACTTAATCCTTTTAAACCTTCTGCTATATATTGAATATGAGATTCTTTGTTAAGCTTAATTCTTAAATAAAATAAGAGTATTAAGAATTAAACGCGAAATTCTAAAGTATCTTGATGTATGATTTCAACTAAAATTAATATACTTACGTGTTTAACGAATTCTCTTCTCTCACAACTTTAAACATTTTATATACCGATCTTTCAGTCTTACTCTATTTAGACAATTAAAATCATGAGAATACATTATATAGTTCTTTTTTATTTTTTCTAATTTTATTCAAGGTTTAAAGTACCTGAACCGATAAAGACTCGGTTGGAAAAGCATCAGTATTTGTAAAAAGGTCTTCTAGACAACTAGGTCCGTTTACAATTCCCATTGTTTCTATTAACAAAAGATTATTATTGTAAAGGAAATAATAAATAAATCAGAATGCCAACTAGTCCAGGATAGAGGTTGGAACCGGTTATCGATATCGGATTTATAATCGGTTTTAATCGGTTCGGATTATAACCGGTTCGGAAATTTTATAAATCGATAACCCGGTTTTATTATAACCGGTTAAAGGTTAAAACCGGTTATCGATATTAATCGACTAATTTTGTACTACAGAGTACAGGAGTACAGATTACAGTTAGATTACAGTGTTAATATAAAATCTAATATTTAAGATAATCTCTTACAAAATCAAAAAAAAAAGTTTTATTTTTAACGATTCGAATTCAAAAATAAAATCGTTTTTTAATATATTTTTGGAGTGTTGGGATGGTGAACCAAACAATTGTCCATCCATAAATCAAGTAATTGTTGAATTGAACGAATCAAAATACCAATTATCAAATGTCTTCCTTACATTCAGTTTCGGATATCGATGATGATTCCAATACTACATGGTCTGCACAATCAAAGAATAGTTGAAAAAAACGAAAATCCAACATAGCAGCCAAGCGTAGTAATCAAAGTCATACCTTTTTTTTCTTTCGAGTAGATGATAATAACTCTGAGTTAGTATATTGTAAAATATGCGAGCTTAATCTTGTAGGAACCAGTAAAAAGCCTTATGAATATACTCGTAAAGGTGAAAACACAACAAGTATGATAAACCACTTACAAGATAGCCATAACCAAAGATAATTACACTTAGTATTTAGATGAACATAAAGAGATAAGATTATTAATTATAATTATTATATTATTGAATTTGATTTGTATATTGGTAATTTTTAATAACATAACTGATAATTTTCTTATTAGCCAAAATACGATCAAATCCAAATAACAGATTATTACAATAATACAAATAATGTGGCACCACCATATCCAGCTAAAAGACAAGAGTTTTTAGCAAAAAAATTGATTCAGTTTATTATTTATTTGGTCTTACCCCTTTATATCTTACAAAATCAATTTTTTTGTGAGTTCATTTATGCGTGTGAGCCAGGATTTCGTATTTCATGTGTTAAAACCGCTTAAGGAACTAATACATGAAGTGTACAATTGGAGCTATTAACAACTCAGCTCTTTACTTCGTAATAGTGTAACAAGCATCCATTTGACAACTGATTTATGGACTGCAAAATCCCGACATGATTATTTAGGTGTTACAGCAACTTGGTTATCCTCCAATTTTCAATTTCGAGAAGCCCTTCTTTCATGTGAACATCTTCCATACCCACACACTAGAGAAGTAATTAGAGAAGAGTTATTTCGGATAATTTGCGAATGGCGTCTTGAGATAACAGTTTTTACTATTACTACAGATAATAGCGCTAACATGGTCAAGGGAATAATATTGTTAAATAATAATTACATTAATAGCGTAGAATGTCAATCTTGTGCCGCGCATACATTACAATTATCAGTCCAAGAAAGACTGAAGTAATGTAAAGCCATACACCATCGTATCAAAGGCTTGCAGGCTTTTTTGACTTCCAAAGCAGGCTCAATATTTGCGTGAGATGCAAAGTGAATCTAATCAAGCTGGAGAAGAAACTGTTCAAAACCCTCTTGATCTTTTAATGGACGTAAAAACCAGGTAGAATTCCATCTATTTGGCTTGGAAACGTATCTTAGAATTACATAATTTTATAAGATATGTCTCAACTTTGTTACTTTCTGAATCAGATTGCGCTTTCCAAAAAGAAGGTGAAAAATTAGAACGCCTTTGTTTATTAGTTGCAGAAAAAGAGTAGTTTTTTTTATTAACTTCTTTTCTGTTTATATTTTCTAATTATTTTATTAATTTTTTTATTTACATTATAGATTTTTATAAGAAGTTGTAAAGTTATTGGAGCCGATCGAAATTGTGACCTGACATTTGTGTGATGCAAATTACCAATGCTTAATCTTATTCACCCATATATGAAATCACTTAAAAAAAAATTTGCTCTAAGATCAGACAAAAATGAGACAGTTGATTTATATCTAAATCTTATCTATGGAGAAGGTTGTGAAGAAAATGATGATGAAATATTTGATAATGACATACATGTTGCTGGCATTCATCAACAATGGCAATATGGCATCGACAATTTAATCAAAGAATGAGTGCTCATGGCCGAGGAAGAAGACGAACTCAACAAGGACTAATAATGAAATGAACACGAACTGAAAGCGTTGCAGAAGATACAAATCAGTAGAATATTTACTATCAGTTGATGTTACTGGGATACTTGAAAGGGTTTGAGTTGCAATTTATCTTTATTAGATGAATTATGGTCCGTTCCGTCTGATAATGCTTTAATTGCCACATTTCTTGACCCAAGATTTAAACATTTTAATTGGGCATCTAATAGCGAATGAGATAAGGCATATCATTTGATAAAAACTCTATATGGTGTATTGAAAGTAAATCTCCAAGTTTCAGACAATACTGAAGATGAGAATCAAGATGATGATGATGGTGATTTTTTTCGTGATCTTGAAGGTGATATGCAAAATTATGAAATCTTAAGGTTAAAGATGACCCTTTAACTTAGTGGGTAAATCATAAAGATAGTTTTCCTGTTTTAATACAACTTGCAAGAAAATATCTTTCAATTCTGGCAACATCAGTTCCAAGCGAAAGATTGTTTTCTGATGTCAGCAATCATATTTCAGCGAAAAGAACACGTTTGACACCTAACTTAGTAAATAAGGTTTTGTTTTTAAAATGTAATAACACCCATTTTGAAATGTTTCCTCCACAAGAAAGTTAATAACTTTGTTTGAATTATCAATAGTTAATACTTAATGCTTTTAAATTTTAGTAATAATTAATAATAATTGAACATTTAGTGTTTTACAATGCTTTTATTGAATAAATATTAACGATTAAAGTTTTTATTTAATATTTAAGGTTTATCGATTTATCGGTTATCAGTTTAAACCAGTTTATTAGTTTATCGATTTTAACTGGTTTATATGCAGTTTCAATTTTAGGGATATAAATAAAACCGGTTTGTAAAATCAAAACCAGTTCCGACCTCTAACTCAAGTTTCTAATCTTGATAAAGAACTTGCAAAATATTTATAAATTTTTGGTAATTTAAAATTTTCATTATTAATTTTATGCTATTATGGCATTACTATCAGCATCATTGGAAAGAAAATAAAATTGTGAGTTTATCTTAAAAATTTGATAGAAAATTAGGAGTATCTCGATTAACACACTAAAAATTTCTTATTCTACCTCAAATATCAGATAATCATAAGGTCTTCTGTGCTCAAATAGATCTAGTACTTGGTCAAATAAAGGCTTGAATATAGAGATTATCTATGCCCTATAATTAATTTAGGTAATCGACTTAGAGAGAGAGTTATCGTGAAAATTATCTACATTAAATTCTGAATACATGATGATCTATATATTCAAATGTCACTTTTAACTATTCATTTAAGATTATTTATAAATAATCTTATTTGACAAATAACTTTTTAACTGACATATCAAAGTTTTCTTTTCCTGATTATTATTAACAAATTTGAAAAAGTTTTTTCTGACTCTTTCTTCTTAATCAATGCATTGAAAGAATTTCAATAGAAAAAATAAAAAATACCATATAAGAACATTTGATTTAAGCTCACATTACTATTATATACTGTATGATATACCAAAAAATATTATAAATCACTTGGCTGTGCTTTCATAAGTTTTTGAATGATCAACAACAATGGAATATTATTTAATTGTTTGATGAGAAAAATTATTTTTTTATTAAAAAAATATATAAAGTCTGATATGTGTTATGAAGGTAAAGTGTAATTAAAAAACCTTAAAGATATATTTATTAAATACAATTATATAACAATTCATTAAATAAAATTATAATTCGTTAATTATTCTCAAAATATTAGAAAGATTAGATGATAAAAAACATTTAAATATTATCAAAATATAAATAATGTAATTTTATAATTTAATTCAAATTTACTTAAAATATATAGAGCTAGTTTCAAATGCTTCTGATTCCTACAGTAAGAAAATTTAAGAGTAATTAATATTTATATATTGCTAAATCAATTATGATTCTTTAATAATTAATTTTATTTTTTATAAAAAAAAATTGCTGGTTGGCAATAATATAGTTTATAAATTATTTATTCTTTTAATATGAATAGTTAAACTTTTATTTAAAAAAAATTTAATGATTTATTAATAATATAGGAAGTAAGTTATTTCTATTTTTTATTTCATAATTTAAACTTAACTAATTCTTTTTTATTTAAATGGTAATAATCTTTTAGTTGGTAAGTTATTTATATTAATGATGTTTATACTTTATATTATAATTTAATTAAATTAAGTTTTCATTTAATATAGATCATAAGTTTCTTTTAATTGTATTATAATTTAAATTAACTAAACAAATTATATAAAATCTAATTTTATAAAATATTTATTAATTTAATAATTTTATAGAAAGTAAGTTACTTAATTGAATGACTATATCTTATATAAGTATTTATAATTTATTTATTTATTTAGATTGTAAGCTATTTTAATGAATTATTATTTTAATTGTTTTATTGTAATTTAAATTATAATAATTTAATTTAATAATTTTTATTTTTAATTTATTTCTTACTAAAATTAAAACCATCTATAAAAATATTTAAATAGTAAGTTAATTTTTATTGATTATTAATATTTAATTATACTTTTTACAGTAATTTAAATTAATTAAACTTTTTATTTTTTTTAAAAAAAAATATATATTTTATAAATAATATAATAGCTGGTAAAATAGTTTATTAATTATTCAGTATTTAATTACATATTTTACTGTGATTTAAATTTTAATTATACTTATTTTACTTATTTTTCTATAATTTATTTTAACTAAATTTTTATTTAAAAAAATAATTGATAATTAATAATTAATAGTTGATAAGTTATTTTTATTAATTATATTATTTATTTATACATTTAATTAAAATTTAACTAAATGTTTTATTTAAAATATTAATTTAGATTATAAATTATTTTTATTAATTAATTGTATATATTTATACTTTTTATTATAATTTAATTTAATTAAACTTCTTATTTAAAATTTATTAATAATTTAGATAATAAGTATAATTTATTGTTTCTTAGTATTTTAACTTATATTATAATTTAAATTAAATTAATTTTTTATTTTAAAATAATATTTAATAATAATTAAGAAAGTAAGTTGTATTTAGAATTATTATATAAATTTATATTTTTTATATAATTTAATTCAAATAAATTTTTATTTAAAAAATATTTTATAGTTAGATGGTTAGTAAATTTTTATTATTTAATAGTTTTTATTTATATTTATTATTATAATTTTAAATTAACTTAAATTTTATATTTAATAATTAATAATTATAGAAAGTAAGTTATTTTAATAATTATTATTTATTATATTTTATTATAATTTTAAATATTTTATTTAAAAATTAATTTAAATTGTAAGTTATTATAATTTAATTATTAGTATATATATATTTTTTTTTAAAATTTAAACTCAAATAAATTCTTTATTTAAAAAAATTTAATAATTAAGATTGTATATTATTTCTATTCAATATTAGTATTAATTTATATTTTTTACAGTAATTTAAAATCAACTAAATCTTTATTTAAATAATCAATAATACAATAGATGGTAAATTATTCTTATATAGTATATTATTTATTATAATTTAAATTTAATTAATTAATAATAATTAATAATATAATAAATTATAATTTACTTTATTTATTATTAGTATTATTTATATCTTTACTATTATTTATATTCAAGTTTTTTTATTTAAAATATTTAATAATTAAGATGATAAATGTTTATTTATACTTTTTATTATAATTAAAGATACTTGTTGAAACTTTCTCAAAATAATTTCATTATATTTTATACTATATTTTTAATATAGTTTTAGTTAATTTTAGGTTTTGAAATTTCATTGCACCTTTCATTATATTTTAATATAATTTTGGCTGTTTATTAATTATTATTTTTTGGGTTTCGTCTCTCATCATTAATTATAATCTAATTTTAATTAAATTTTTTATTTAAAAATAATATTAATAATTAATAATATAATAGATGGTAAATTATTTAATTAGTTTTTAATAGTGTTACATGAAAAATCATTAGGATGATCTTCCTAATATAGATCCTTAAAAACTATGTTAATATTGTTAACTTCGTTTACGTCATCTACCTCGTTTATTTATTTAACATTGTTAACGATTATATATATTTTATTTTATATAAATATGAGTTAAGAATTCTTGGAGATTCAGAGAGTTCACAGAGTATACAGAGAATTCACTTAAGTAAGATATATAGGAATAGTTTAGATTAGTTTAGTTTGATTATTTAGAATATTTGTACAGTATAGAAGCGCTGACGTTTGAGGCAGTACTAATTTGTTAGTATATATGAAATAAACTACCGATACCTATATTTTATCTAATCTCAACTATAAATTAAACCTTCTACTTACTACATATATTATCTATCTGCTTATAACATTTAAGCAATATAAAGAACTGACTGTAACAATAGTTAATTACACATTTATTATATTTTAAACTCCTTCATTTAATAAACTATTTTCTATTAAAATGTAATTATTTTTATTAATTATTAGTATTTAATTATATATTTTAATGAAATTTAAATTTAATTAAATTTTTTATATAAAAAATATTAAAAAATTAAGATGATAAGTTATTTTTATTAATTAAATTATATTTTTTTTTATAATTAAATTTTTATTTAAAAAAAAATAAGATGGTAAGTTAACTTTATTAATTAATAATATTTAATTATATTTTTATTATAATTTAAACTTATAAAATATTTAAAATAATTAAAAATATAATAGATGATAAGTTATTTTATTAATTATTAGTATTTAGTTATACTTTATAATTATTAAACTTAATTAAATTTTGTATTTAAATAAATAAATATTAATTAATAGGGTAAGTTATTTTTATTGATTATTAATATTATATTATATTTTAATTTAAACTAATTAATTTTTATTTAAAAATATTTTATATTGTAAGTAATTATGTTTTATTATTTTAATTAAGTCTAATTTTTTATTTAAAAATATAATTAATAATTAAAAATATAATAAATAGATGGTAAAATTTTTATTTGATTTGATTTTAATTATTAATATTTAAATTTAACTAAATTATTTATTTAAAATTTAAATAATATTAGTAAAAAGTAAGTTATTTTATTGATTATTAATATTTGATTATACTTTTTATAATTAAAACAACTAAATTTTATTTGAAATAATATTTTAGCATGTAAGTTATTTTCATTTTAATATTTAATTCATATATTATTATAATTTAAACTTAAATATTTTATTTTAATAATTAATAATATATTAGATGGTATGTTAGTTTTAACAACCCTAATCGCAATTTACTCTATATACTAATGTATACAAATGATCTTTCCACCATTCTCCTAACTTCTAATCCCCACTAATTCCGTTTTTTACGTAAATGATCATCTTCCATATGTTCAATTAAGAGGTAACCGTTGTTGAAAGTTTGTGAACAATACGGGCAGAAATGATGTAGATTTTCATCTTCCGAAGATTCTGAAGGTTCCTGTAGTTGAATCACAAAATAAATGAATGAATCTATGACACAAAAACAATAAAAATGAACAACCGCTCACTTGCGACATTGCTTCTTTTATCTTCCATACTTTCAGCGTAAAACTGGCAAAGTATCACCTCCATCCAAATTTTTCCACTTATATTTATAACGGTGACAGACATTGTTGATGTTGGTTCGCTTGTAGACCCAGATCTGATCGTAAATAGGATCAATTAGCCAACCGAGCTTAACGGATGTACCTAACGCAAAGTAAGAGTCTTTGAATTTGGAATCCAGTTTATGGAATTTCGCACTATTTGTATCTTCCATATCATCGACCTCCACGACAAGCGTAGGGCTGAATGGTGGGCCTTGAAAGGAGGAACTTTGCTCATGAGTCAGATTGCGAAAAATATTTTTTGGCGTAAAGGCAACATCTGGTGCTCGAATCTCTCCCGTTTTGAGTCGAAAGCCTCCTTGCGAACAAGTCACTATACCGTTTTGACCAGTCTGGATGTTCCAAGCACGGAGTTGTCCTCCGATTTCCATTACAGCAGTTTCTTTATCAATCGTTGTTGGTGGAATGGGAACGAGCTTGCCAGATTTATCAAGTTCGAAGTGACTGATGGTTTCCTCGTTGATTTTGAAGAGACGTGTTTTGAGCTGATCGCTTATAATTTCAAACTCTTGGGGAGTGTAAGTACGATCTAGGTCCAAATGATCCAAGTCCAAATAATCCGTCTTCCTTGCAACTTTTTTACTCCTATCAATACCTACAGTTCTACTCACCGAAGAAAATCTGCCGTTCTTGGACATGATTTTTACCAAAAATTAGAAGATAAAGATCAGTTTGAAAAGCATGATGAAAATTCGTTTTTATCGGCTGTTTTATTTTATCATCAGATTGAATATGATTGGTTAATATAATATATAGTGCATTCATGTGAAATAACTCAAAATATTATTTTTATTTGTATTTTAGTATATGGGAGCGTTTCCAGTAAAATCACATTACATATGATTTACAATATCTCATGACATGACTTGATTTTACTGGAAACGTTCCCATATGTTTAATTATAAGTTGTGTTTAAAAAAATTCTTTTATTTAAATTGTTAAATTAAATTAAAATAAATAAATTTTTGGAAACCTTCAAATTTAAATTTATAATCAGTAGATCACAAATATTTGCGTGTTCGTGTAATATATTATATTTTTACATTCGTATTGAAGTTCTTACAGGAATTTTAACCCTGTTAAATTCTGAATAATTATTTGGCTTGTCTTCTCGAATGTTTTATATTGGTGGGAATTAAATGATGTTTATAGACGATAATGTCTTTTGAGTCTCGAAACCGATAACAGTAAAAATTGTTGCTTTTTTAGAATATGTATGCATCAAACAAATATAAATGTTCTATCAAATTCAAGTTTTATACTTTATAATGTGTGCAGGTAATTTTTTTTTTAAAAAAAATTGGTTTATAATATCGATAGTTGTTTGGCCTAAAAGTTTTCAAATTTATCTATCCAGTAATTTATTTAATTTTTTTTTCATTAAATTAGCGATACTACAACATAAACCAACTCCTGATTAATTATTCGAACTTTATAGTTGGAAGAGATTGATCTGTTGTAGCCCAAACGTCACTATGTCCCAAGTTAAACTTGGGATATCCCAAATCGGAATTCCTATTTCGGACT
>CAMKVN010000645.1:0-25921 GCA_946474995.1 Funneliformis geosporum
GCCTCAATAAATGGCAGAGTCACTACAATTCTCTAATAAATCAATAACATTTATCTCTTAACAATTATATCTTTGCTTAATATACAATTTCATACTTCTTTAAATCTATATCGATAAAGACGACCTGACTCTTCAACATAATTAATCCGTGTTTATTTCTTCCATAGTTTAGACGCACTTAAACTCCCAGTTACCAAATAATCTTAGTTAACTTAACGACGAACCGTTTAAGCTAACAACGTGTTATGCAAATATGTAAAATTTTAAAATCCTAAAAAAAAAACACAATTATTTTCGATCAAATAAATTTTTCTTTTAAAGTTACGATTTGTTTATATGCAATTATTATTTGCCATTGACATCGTAGTATGGTTGCTAAAAATTTCTTATGAATATCGATATCCTTGTACGTTAACTTAATACTTTGTGTAACTTAAAACCTGATTTCGATCGATCATGCATTCTGTTTCCAATATGTTCAACAATTTATACAAATAAATCCTAAGGTAAAGTTCGAGTATAGGGAAACCGGTACAGTATGGTTCGGCTGATCAGAACGGTACGCCTTTGCAGATCAGTACGAATTTAATTTTCAAATTATAATCGTACCGTACTGATTCTATAATATTATTGGGACCAGTACGGTACGATCATATTTTGTACCGTACTGATCAAGGGAGGAGGAAAACCGGTACAGTATGGTTCGGCTGATCAGTACGGTACGATCCTCCAAATTTTGATCATACTGTACTGGTTCTATAATATTATTGAGACCAGTATGATACGATCAAAATTTGGAAAAGTATCGTACCATACCGTACTAGTCCTATAATAGAATTGAATTTATATATAAGATCAGTACGGTACAGTACGATACTTTCTATTAACTGACCGTACTGGTTTTCTATATATCCTGATTTTCTATATATACCCTATGTTAATGATCTCAATGATATTAATAATGCATTCGTCAAAGCGTTCTTAATAAAAAAAAAATTCCCTTAATAAAAATTAAATAAATTGAGGGAGGAAAACCAGTACAAATCGTCTGATCAGTACGGTACAAAATATGATTGTACTGTACTGGTCCCAATAATATTATAGAATCAGTACGATACAATTATAATTTGAAAATTCGTACTGATCTGAAAAATCGTACCATACTGATCAGCTGAATTATACCGTACTGGCACTTCGAGCCGAATAACTACCGCTACCTATGGTAGTATATTTATCCAATATAATAGTTATTTGGCAGGAATTGCCGAATAACTATTAAAATATCACGTAATCTAAATAAATCTGGTTTATTATTCATGTTATAATTATCGTTATCGTATCTATCATACTAAAATGGGTTAAAATGTAAAGTTATCTTATAAATTCATTTGCTATTATTACTTTTAGACGTGTCTGTATATAGGCGTGATTGTAATTAAAGTAATGTATTTAATTCGACAGACTGAATTAAATTATGTTGTAGCTTTCTTTTAATATTAACAGCCAAAAGACTTTTTTAAAAATGAAACTTCTTTTTTATAAAGATGGTAATACATTAAAGTATACAAGAAGAATATCGTTGGTCGGCTTATTGCTTACTTTTAGGGGCATTGTTCAAGTCGAAAGTATGATGATTGGGTTTAAAATTTAACTTTATAAAGCTATAAATTTATATTATTTCTTATAAATTGTCAATAAAAAAAAAACAAAGGTACTAAATTTTAAAAAAAGAAATTTTCAAGTAATAATTCTAGGTATGCAAGGTCTAAAGATGAGGGACGAAACTCAAAAAAGGCAATTAATAAACAGCCGAAACTATATTAAAACATAGTGAGGGGTATGACGAAACCCGAAATTAGCCGAAACTATATTAAAAACATAGTAAGGGATATGACGAAATTATTTTGAGGGAGTTTCGGCTGGCATCTTTAGCAAGGTCAATAACACCACGCCAATAGATTGAATTAAAATTAAGGCACAGATTTTAGCGGAAGTTTACCAGATCTGTATGTGCAACACAAACAAAAATCTTTTTTGGAAATTTATAAACGGAGTCGGGCCAATAAATAATGAATTTTTGAAGTTCTTTTTCTACACGCGTACTTTTTTTTTTTTAAAAAAAAAAAAGTGCAATAAACACCGACAAAGTTATTCAATTATTCAATCAATTTTCCAACTGCTAGGAATTTGAGACGCAGCTGGCGACTTCGTTAGAATTTGTTTCAAGTATTGCTCCGAAGGGGTCGAGTCGTGATCGGATTTCAGAGAAACCCGAACCCGACCCGGGTCAGCATTTACATAATCCGAATTTTACGAATAATTTTAAATCTGAGAACCGAATTTTAATATGAATATTCTACCGGCCGGGTGATTTTTATAAAATTTATTATAATATATTTGAAATTATTTATTGTATAATAAAATTTATTTGTAAATTCATTTAACGATGCCAAGTTAAAGAATCGAAAAATATAACTTCAAAACCTTATGATTTCAAGCCAAGTTTTATTCTAAATATATTTTTTAAAATATTACCTATTTCAAAAATACTTACGGACAGCTAAGACATTTTACTTCTCGATGTGATACTTTGTATCAATGGAAGTTCTATTTAGAGAATTTATTAACATTAATCCATTACTTATACCAAAATTCTGCATTTTCTTTAACGAAATTTATTCATCCAAAAATTATTATCGTTATTACAATAAATTTAATTGCCGTGCCAAGTATTTTAGATCAGCAAAAAAACTTTACTTAATAAAAGTGTAGTTCATTTTAAATTTAAAAGTGATTAAACATGTTAAATTGAATAGACTGACTGAGTTTTACGAAACCAAAAATTTTGGAAACTTTGCTCTGTCGGTAAGTAACCTGTAATTTTGTATAATTAAATAGTCACACGTAAATTTTTCAAGAACTTTTGTTATCTGTTATGTATGTGATGTTGTTACATGTTTGACCAATATTAAGTGCTTAAAAATTTAAATATTAAGGAATACGGTAATTAGCTGAAATACTATAATATTATCATATATAATACGTACCTACATCTTTAATTTATTTTTTATAAAAATCACTTAAATTTTCATTTCCAGGATTCTCATTATGCATTACAAAGATTTGTAATAAATTCGTTATAATTGCTTGGCTGAAGGAATGATTATGTATAGTTATTTCATAATCATAAGAATTTAACTTCCAAATATATATATATATATTATATATATTTTAAAATAAAAAAATATTTCATACAGAAGCTAATGTTCTTTGACGCTTACATCAGAAATAAAAGAGGGAAACAAGTAAAATATCTAACTATAAATGGCACTGTATATTTCGATCACAACGACTCTAAAGTCTTCTCTTGATATTAATGTTTCTTAGAAATCTGTTATTTACACATAAATAGGTTTGTTTGGTTTGTTTGTATGTGGTACAATAAATAGATTTTCCATATCTTTCCGTATGTTCCCGTTGCTTCATACTGTTCAATGAATTATTTTCCAAATAAGGGTTATTTGTCTCCACATTATGATGAATTGTTACATTATATCATAATAAAATTAACAAAGTACCCAGATTTTTGATTTTTTAGAGAAATTTTATTATGTAATGAAAATAAAACTCCCAACAATTTGCAATTGAATCTATTGTGTTTCATATCTTGTTTATTTATCAAATAAAAATGAACAAGTTGGTTTTTATTATACAAATTTATAAAATAATTCAGGCAATTCACGCCAAATTTATAACGTTAGCTAAGATAGATATGGTTTATGAACTGAAACACTTCAAGAGAAAAAAAAATCGAAAATATGATCTTTGGAGTAAATTATGTCCAAGTTTAGCATTAACTCAAAATATTTGTTTTTTTTTTTGGAACTTTCCTTCCTTTTTCTATCGAAAGTGTTCAAATACGCGAATTTTTCAACAGATGATCTTAAATATAATACCGATTTTAAATTTTTTCCTGTGAAAAGCAAGTATCGTGTAATGGGACTTGAAAATGGCGTATCCAGACTTTTGTCCGAAACCCAATTGGCCGAATAGACATTTGCTCTAAAGTCCACCACCTTACTGGACATTTTGCCGAATCCGTTTCGCTGAATGGACCGAATGGACATTTTACCGAAAATTTTAATGATTTGCCGTCCAATTAAAATTTTATAGTGAATTAAAAATTTTTTTTTTCAACTTACAGTATATTACGCAATAAAAAGGTACAATGTGATATATATAAAAATAATAAAATGTTTTATGATTGATGATTTCTGATCTTATGAATCTTTGATCAGAAGCATATGGGAAATTTTCCAGTAAAATCAAATTATGAGGCATAGTAAATCATATGATCCGTAATGTGATTTTACTGGAAACACTCCCATATGATCCATACCTTGATTTTGCTAGAAACACACCCATATTATTTTTTAAAAAAAGGCAATAAAAATTATAAATTTTAATTGCAAATCATTAAAATGTCCATTCGGCCAATTGGACTCGGCCAATTGGGTTTCGGTCAAACGTACCATAACCTGAAAATGGTAATAGATTATTGTTAAAGAATTAGGGGGTTGTAAAATAAAGTCGTCATTAACCATTATATGAAAATGGAATTTAGAAGGATTATCCGGATGATCACTCAGGATAAGAATACTTAGTTTCTATGAGGCGCCAGCCCTGTTCAAAAGTCCGGGATTTAACCCGGATTTATTTATTGTCGAAAATCGTATCGGTTTAATCAGTTTTTTATATTCAGATACTTTTAACCGGATTGTAAGTATAAGTATATATATATACTGCATATTTTCATTGGTGCCAGATCTACTGAATTTCATAATAAAAACGGGATGATCTTCGTATTGGCATCCATAAAACTTAACTCTATAACATTTATATATCTTTTTGTCTTTCGTTTTAAAAAGATATGGTGTTCCGAGATTTTATATTCGGTGCATAACCATCCATAGGAATTTATCTTAATATTCGGCGATCTATATACTTCATTTATAGTATTAATTAATGTCCTACGCTTAAATAAAATTTAAGTTTCGTTGTATTTGTGTAATATAATATTTATGATGGCCAAAAAAAAATCTTTCTATGATTATAATATCAAAATTACTAACTGATTAACCGTTTTCAAAACTTATAAATAAAACATAAATTTCCGTACCTTTATCAATGCAATGAAAAAATAAATTTTCTTCTCTTTTTAACTAATACCATAATGCCACCATCAATTAATTTTACCTTCTTTACAAACGGTGAAAACCGACCCAATGTCAAATGAATATGTTTCTTCTTATAACGTAGAAATTATAAAAATTGTGTTGGGTCGTGTATTTATTAAAAAAATTATGTAATTATGAACCTCTCAAATTTTAGTGGTTTCTTCAAGCCAAACTCAATAACCTACTTTAGTAAATTTTATGATTATAACAACAATTACAGCAAATCACAACGATCAGTTCTTTATTCAAACTCTTAAATTCCTTGAAATCATCACTCAAAGTGCATTTTTTGAAAAATGCAATGAATTTCTTCAATAATTTTTTATATTCAAAATTAAAACAATCAATCAGCAAAACTAATCGAATACATTAATGCAAGGAAAATACTTTTCGACATAATAAACATTCCTTAATCTTCCCTGAATCGTGAGTGTTATCGATTTAAGTGTTCGTTATTATACAACATTTTGTCATTAATCGCGTTATGGAACAGGACAATATGGTGATGATATTTATGTGAATGCGTACTTGTGGCCACATGAATGAAATACATAAAAATTGAGAATTTAAATTTAAACTAGACAATGGAAAGAATACTCGTGGAATTAATCCTATTTCAATAGGTATTTCATTTATTTCATTTTTTTATTCAATAAATTAAATATTAAATGAATTTGTTATTCAATCATTTTTTATGAAGAATGCATTCCACATTCAATCTTCGGAACATAAATCACTAACAATTTATACTTCAAAATTTTTTTAGATGTTTAAAACACATTACTTCCTTTAAGGTCCAACGAACTTTTTAACTTGAATATAAGAAAATTTCGAACACTTGGAAATATTCCAACCATTAAAAATCCATTAAGACACTCTTGTGGCATACAATGTCGAACCTAGGATTAATCGTCGTAATTATGCAACTGTGTTTAAATCTAGAATTTACTAAAGTAGGTTGTTGAGATTGGCTTGAAGAATCCACTAAAATTATATTTCATATTTATTCGACCAATAGAAATTTTAGGTTCCAATTATTTTACGTAAATTAATATTGTTGGTTAACAACAATTATATTGGAGTATTTAATCTATTTGGTTGCAAAAAGAAATTTTTCTAAATTTTCTAAAATTTTCTATGTTTTCTTTGCTTACTTATGTCATTTAAAAAATATATATATTAAGATCAATATATAAGAATAGATAATAAAGAATTCAAGGTCGTGACAGGAATTCGTCGTATAAATTAGTATAACATTAACTTTGAGAGGATATAAACGATCTATTATATTTCAAAGTAAATAAATAAGCTTAATTCAGATTTTTTATCAATTTAAAAATTTTAGTTTCAAATTAAAATATTCACAATCTTCAGATATCTGTTTAGTTAAATTTATAAAATGAATCGAAAATTTCAAGTTAGATTAAATTGACTTTTAATCTAAATCTATATATTTAAATATACTATTCATGCATAAGATATTTTTTAAAATAGTAAGTAATAGATATTTTTAAAAAAAATTTATTTATATAATATAATATTATTATAAAATATTATTAAATAAAATTAAATTAAGATTACCTGATAAAATTCTAAAATTTTAATTGATGGCAAAATTAAAATTAGTTTTGATGATTTTTAAAAGATTTGAGTTGAAAAACAATTGATAATTAATAAAAGTTTAATATTGTAAAGTAAATTTTTTAATAATAATTATTTTCAATTATTCTTATAATAAAATAATTCTAAAATTATTAAGTTTAGAATTATATCTGAATTTAATATTAAACCAAAAGTTATTAAAACTAATCAAAACTATTAAATTCTATTATAATAAATCAAAATCTATCAAAATTAATAAAATTATTTTTGAAAAGTTTTAACTTTACCAAATAATATTAAGTTGATTTTATAAAATTAAGCAAAGTTTTTAAAGATAAAAGATATAACTTAATAGCTATAATCAGCTATCAACCAACACTTAAAATTGTTTAAAAATTAATTTATCAATTAGACTCTAAAATCTGCTTAAGCAAATCAAAACTAATAATAAATTTATATTTATTTAAAATTTATAATTTATAATTTTTTATATAATTATTAAAATACAAATTCCTTAAATAGAAATACTTAATAATATATATATTATTTAAGTAAAGATTAGTTAATAGCTAAAAAGACTTAGAAGATTATTATTATAGAAAATAACAAGTCAACTTAATATTAATAAAACCTCTATTACTAGAGTTTTTTAATATATAAAAAATATGGATATGTTAAATAGAATAAACTAGAATACTTGGAATTGATAATATTAAATATTTAGAAAAAAAAAGTTTGGTATTTGTGAGAATTATAATTAAAAATTAAATTATGATTGAACTGTAATATAAGTAATTATACTATTTAAAGGACTTATTTCATCTTGGTTATACTAATAAAAGGTAAATAAATTTTATATAAATAACTTAGACTTTATTTATCAATTCAATTATATAATTATTTATTTTATTAATTTTAGTTATCTAAGTGAACAATAGAATATGGAAGGTTTGTTAAAAAAATGAGACTTTTAACATTTTTTATTAAAATTTTATTTTTGTTGCATTTTAATTTTTGATAATATTAGATTAAAAAGCAATAAAAATTAAAATTATAATAAAAAATGCTTAGAATCCCATTTTTCTAACAAAATTTCTATATAATAAAAATGATAGATTGAACTTTAATAACATATATGTTTATATATGTCATAATATTTCTTATTGTATCTTATATTTACGAATATACTTTCTTATTATTATGAATAGAGTTTCAAAGAAAAATATACATTTAAATAAGTATTTTTTATTTATAGGAAAAGATATATCATAGAAAACGTATTACATCTTAATGGTTAATATTTAGCTTATACTTTTTAAAAAAAAATTATGAATGATGATAATCATAATTATTTGTTAAATATATTTTTATATTTTTATTATTATATATAATATTTTTATAATTTATATATTATATAAATAAAAAAAATATTTTTTTCTAAAATAAATGCATATTCAGCATATATTAAATACTAACCAATCAGATACCTTCTTGATTAATCACTATTTTTTGATAGTAATCAATAGATAGAAATAAAAAAAAAACTCTTTCTCTTTTTTTTTCAAAAATGACCTGAAATAATAGAGAGCAAAAAAATAAACAAAGAGAACGTTCGTCGTCACCTTTGAAAACTAATAAAAAATAAAATACAAACAAAACTTTAGATATCCCACTAACTCAAAGCATCTCAGACGACGTTGTTGCAACTATTACTATGGAAGTTGGCCCTAAACCATCAGAAGAAAACAAAAAAAAAAGACACTTCAACTGAAGGTTCTAATAAAACCCATAATACTATTAATGTTGATGAAAGTAATGACGCATCTGAAAACTTCTTAGACAAGAATACTTCTTCAGTTCAGGCCTTTACAAACTAAAACTCTTGTATTATAGTTTCTTTCCAATTGAGGACTTTCCTGATACAACACCCAACAAAAATCTTCAAGAGTCATTGACTTGCTCTTTGACAAATATGACTCTTTCACCAGCGCAGTCATCGTGAACATCTATTGAACCAATCCCTTCACATTATTAAAATTTCCTTTTGAAACTAAAACGAACGAAAGCATACGTATACTGTGCTGTTACCAGATTTAGACAATCATATGTTTTTGCCTCTCAACATTGTACTAACATCACCTTTTGTGCCTACAAGTTCAATCAAGATAACCGAAATATCCCTTGATTCTAATAAACACAGAGTCAAGACTATTTTTAGCAAATTAAGAAAGACCATCTGATTTAATATGAAAACTAAAACATGTGACAATAGGCTACGATCACCTTTGCAGAAGACGCTGATTTTAAGAGACTAAAAAAGTGTAATAGTATCTTTATCTTAAATGATGCAGTTAGGGTGCATATGTGTGATCTTTCTTTTGCAGCAATTTTAGATAAATCCAAATTCTTGGCTAAACTGGCTGGACTGTCAAGGTTTACAACTGGAAAACAATTACAAGAAATAGGTCGTATAGTTGATACCATTGCATGGATTATTCTATAAGCACGTTCAAATTATAATAACCTTCAATATACGTTTTTCTATTTTGCCTCTGTTGATGACTTTGAGGCTGCTATGGAAATGAAAATCTTACAATCGATGATAAATACGTGACTTGGAAAGAACTGAATGCTAAACTTTGTGCCATCTGCTCATCACCAAATCACAAAGTCAATCCCAAAAGGAGGAAAAATCTAGTAGATACTAACATGTAACATTTGTATCAAAGATTTCAACCGGCGCAGTTTTCTAATTATAAAATATCACAAAAGAAACTGAAAGATGCAGTTTCTCCTAACGTTTCTTTTGCTCAAGTTACATAAGGCCCAACTAATCCCAATATTATTCCCAAAAACTCTAAACCTCCTAAACAATATAAAAACAATTTTCCCAAAATCATCATGAGCAATCGCAATACAGTATTAATCCACAATCTGGCTTCTAGTCAGATGAAATTTCACCAAATATGAATGAAAAGTGTCTTTTGATAATACAATATGCCTAACTGCTAATAGAAAGATAGACAATAGCACTAAAGCAGGTGATCAATATATGCTAATAATGATGACAACTTTAAAGTATTCATCAAATCACTATTCACAAACTTAGAAGAGAATGTGAGTATCATCATTTCAAACTTGGCCTTTATCATTGAATGTGTTAAGTCTATTGAATACCAACTCAATGTTAAAGTTATCACACCAGATGAGGCAGATACATACAATTTGAATGCTGATGAAATAGTCGATAATATTGAACCAACAATTGACTTCTCCGCTTTCACCATTGTCAAACAACAAAAAGTAATCAACGGATTACGCAGTCTGAATGAAATGCACCAAGTCTTTTATAGAAACTGTTAACATATTAGCTCATTCTTATAGTACTTTTCAAAGCATTTTGATTAAAAATAATTTGCTTTTTCAAGAACATGCAAACAACATCTTTTCACTTGATGTAACTTTTAATGATAACGTCAAGAGTTATAGTAGTAACCTCTCAAAATTTTAATTTTATTATGAACTCTGTCCTTACTGATTATAATGCATAATATATATCAGATTCTAAAACATCACCTCTTACTCATACCCCTTTTCCATTTCTTTCTTTCGCCTCTCATAACTTTTATAGTTTTACTAATATCACCAAACAACAAACACTTTTAGAACATTATTCATCACTTAACATAAATGCTATCAGTTTACAAGTAACTAACTTTCATCAACAACATTGCAAACCCTTCAATAGAGAACATTTAAATTTTGTAGGATTCTTTAGCTCTGACCAGATGACCCCTAAAACTGGTTTTAGAGTAGGCATACTTATAAATCTGATATTAGCTAACCACGTTTTCTATTATAATCATATATTGAACTGTATTATTTATGTAGATTTCAATTTTCTAATAAACAGAAATTACCAATCACTAATATCGCTAGACTACAAAAGGAAATAATTAGAATTATTAACAATGTTATATCTAAAGATTTTCATATCATTTTATCAAGTAATTTTAATGCAGATATAGGGTGAATGGACCAAATTGATTTTTTTTTAAAAAAAAGTTCCTAAGTAAAATAGATGTAAATTTGGTCATTTGATTCAGATCATTTATTATTTCAAAAAAAATTTTTTGTCGATTTAGTTCTTTTTCCCAGCACTCACCCCATATGTACAGGTCTCATAATCCTAACAGTGCTAAAGAATTTTTTACATCACTCCATAATCTTCATTTATTCGATGCGTTTATTCTAAAGCTTAGTAATAACCGTGTAAAATATCCAACTTTTATATCATCCTTCTCAACGTCTCATATCGACTTTGTTTAGACCTCTCTAGAATTTGCTTTTAATTTTATCACTTGCAATACTGAACCAGTACTACCTCAGATCTCAAATCACTTGATAATTATATACGTTGTTGAAAAAATTTTTAATATCAAAAATAACAAACATAATATATCGAAAAAACTGTTTATTATTACAACAAAATAAATGAGGAACTTTGGACTGAATTCAAAATTAAACTCGATGGACTAGTTAACAGTTGTAAACTGCGTCTTTTTAAATTCAATACAAAACTTAACCAGACGAAACTCAATCATTATTGGAACTTGCTGCAGACATGTATTATCAAAGCAGCTGACCAAATTATATCTTTCCATAAATCCAATGATCAACATAAATTAAAGAAGCTACCTTTATTGTTTAAATTATATTCAAAACTTTGTTTCTTATATAAATTTATTAAGAAAATCAAAACTGCATGCGTATCTAATAATTTACTATAGGATTAGTCTTCATCCTATACTAAGTTTTACAATCTCGCTCATGAATTTGGATTTAATCTAATATTCCTACCACCACTTCCTCCAATTATTTTTCTACAATCATTATTACTGTGTTCTAAAATAATACTTAATTGTATTCTCATTCAAACTAAACTTCACGAGCACAAATTAAAATTAAAGTCGATTCGTATGATTGACTCAGTCCTCAATCATTCAAGGAAATCATTATTCTAGATAGATGACTTGATCCGTCATCCTCATCACATGATCTTTTAACAGATAGAACTAACGTTAGTAATGCGATTAATCACTACTTCCAATTTGCAGTTATGAGAATAAGTATATTCCTGATGATTAGAGCCAATATTATAAGCCTGTAAATCATGTCAACGAATTGATTTATAATGTCTTATAACCTTACTAACCGCTGATGAATAGTATGAAGTCCTTGCCTCTTTGCCTAATGGAAAAGCTCCTAGTACTTCTAAAGTTTCGAACGAGATGCTTAAACATCTGGATCCCCATGCAAATAAATTACTTTGGCATATTATTTAGTTTTGTGTGAAGGGCTCTACACTGTCACATCAATGGAATCATGCATTCATTTATTCGATTCCAAATCCCAAACCATGAGAATACGATTTAAATAACACAAAACCTATCATTCTATTAGAATGTCCCAGAAAAGCTCTCATTAAATTGCTTAACAGAAGACTCTCAACTATTATAATTCAAAATAATGTATTAAAAGGGCTTAATTTCGCAGGACTTCCTTACAAATTAATATTTGAACCACTTCATATCATAGACAATATTAAATACAATTCAATTATCAACAATAAAGACCTATGAGTTTTGATGCAAGATATCTAAAGCTTACGATTATATAAATTTATTCATACTTATTCGAGTACTTGAAAGATTGCACATACCCATCAATTTTATTAAATTCATACTTAAAATGTTTGGCAATCACTTTAACCAAGTTTTTACTTTTTTGAGAACACAGATTCATACAAAGTTGTTTCTGGTATTGACCAAAAAGAGATTATCTCACCTCTTTTGTGCTGTATCTACTATATTCCACTCTTATATAGAATCTATGATTCCCTACTTAGTTATATCTTGTCTCACTAATGGAAACCGGATGTTTCTACTAGTAATACTTCATTTGAATCTATTAAGATTGCTACTCTCACATACATAGACGATACTCTGTGAATAGCAAAATCATGAGAAGACCTTAATAAAATAATAAAAATTGCAAATAGTTTCTATGACCTTAATTTCATCAAAGTTAACTGGAAGAAATCAGTACTTCTGACAAACAAAGATAGGCTCAGTCAGTCTATTACTTTACCATCTATCACTGGCACTACTACAATTACCCCTCACCCTACCAATAACTCAGTGAAATATTTGGATGTCTGAATATCTTTAGGGTCTAACAAATCATTTATCAGTAAATCTATTATTAATGAAATTAAATCAGCGGTTTTGATTATGAACTACAAAAAATTGACTGACAAGCAACTAGATTATATATTCAATTCTGTCTTGAACCCACGCATTGAATATTGCTTTCAACTAACGTTTTTTACCAAAAAATAATGCAAAGTAATTGTATCACTATTTATCACTTTCATGAAGAAAAAGTTAATATGAGACTCTGTCATTGATTTTCCATTCGCATATTTTTTATAATTTATCTGACTTTTACTAATGGCTCCTTACAGCACATAGCAAAGCTTTACTTTATATAATGAATGATTCTAGAATAATAGGTACCACTATCAGAATTTGTATCCAAAGTATTTAGTGTAAAAAGAAAAAAAACATGCTGTTTTTTCTCAATTCCCTCTGATTTGTGCTTTCAGATATTGGTTTATTATAATAAATCAGAAACTGTTCCGTATTGTGCCTGGTTTCTAGCTCTACTAAATAATCTCACATTTTCTAAATTTGTAAAGATTAATAAACCCTATACAACAATTGTTAATCATCCTTACACTCCTCCTTTATCTCCTTTATTCATAGAATCATTCATACTGCATTATCATACACAACAATTGTTATTACTTTGTGATCAATTTAGTTCATCCAATTATTTGGAATTCTATACTGATGGCTCCCTTGTCAATTTAGGTATACCTTTCTTGCAAATGGGTCTAGCTTGGATCCAAACTGCACTGGTTTCTTCTTTGCTTTTTTTGTGTCAGCACTTACTTCATCATTTCCATCTTCGTCTATTGCTGAACTCACTGCCATTTTCACCACAATTTTAGTAGCTCCTCAACACTGCCAAATTAAAATTTTTACAGATTTTCTTATGATAATTACACAATATAATCGATACAAAATGCTTTTAGCTATTTCACCATCATAAAGACCTTTTCTCAAAATTAGTAATATGCATATTTGGCATTACTTTTTTAAAGTTTTTGATGCATTTTCATTATCATTGACTATGCATAAAATCAAAGCTCACTCTGGAGATACGTTTAATGAGAAAGTGGATATCCTGGCAAAAAATGCACTTAATTAACAGGCTCTTCACCTAATTCCATCTGACCAATTACATTTTTCACTTAATTTTCATCAAATAGCGATTGCTTTACTTCTAAGACTAATTATTAAAGAGATTACTTAATCGACACATTTGGCTTCATTTCTGAATCTAAATGTCAATTGCAGATACCTTAATATGAATATAAACTGGGTTGCTACTACATTCTATATTTCAGATAACACAGCTACTTCTACAATAACTTATGAAGCCTCTGAATTAAAGAAAAAGAAGATCTAAAGGATGTTGAAAATGCTCTCTTCTATGACATTTTTACAAGTATAATATCTGATGATATATGATTACTCCTAGCAATGTATTCGTTGTAATACAAAGATTGAAGACTTCAACTATATTTGAACTTGTGCTTTAGTTCATCAAGACATGTTAAAGATTATAAATCTATCAAACGCATATCTCAAAAACCTCACTCAACTTAAAAACATCACAACAATTACAGAGTACCTTGATATATGATCACTTTTATCAACTTCATCATTCTCATTCATTGATTTAATTAGGGTGTTATTCTAACATTCCTTTACGTGTTTATTAAATCATATTTTAATTTATAAGAATCTACGATAACAGCAGTTTCAGACTTTATACATTTCATCTTTACACATACTCAACCAATATGGCTTGGTTGATGTTCTTTAATCAAAGATTTCAAAAAATCTCAGAACATCATGGATCTTATTAAAAGATCACATACAGAAGCTTCGATTCGATCAAATTCAAATTGATTCAAATTGATTCGATCAAATATTTAAGTTCAATTCGATTCGATTCGATTCGATTTGAAAAAATCAAATCAAATTCAAATTGCTTAAATATTTGATTCGATTCGATTTTGAGGAACCCTATAACATATACATAAAGTTTCAAATGAGTTGAGTTAGTTGAGAATTGAGTTGAATCAAAAAATTTTCTGATTTATTTGACTTGAGTTGAGTTATTAATTGAGTCAAGTTACTAAATTAACTCAATTTATTTCAATCCTAGTTGACTTAGTTGACTTATAAGTATATATATCATGATAATTGTTTTACTAAAAATGTAATACAAAAATTGAAAGATATAATATATGAAATGTAAATATGTAATTATATCATCATGTGATTTATAATTTTACTAGAATTAAAAATTTAAGCTTAATTTTAATGATTTTAATTTAATGCAAAATTTTAATATACAGTATAATAATCAATTCCTATACTATGTAATATTATAGAAAAATTACTGGATCTATAACTTTACTTAGTATCATAAGCCTTATTTAATTATTACAATCTTATAATATTTTAAAATTATTGATAATTTTGCTAAAATTTAAAATAATAGCAAATCTAGTCTAATTAATATATTAATTAAAATTGTACAGAATCAAAAATACATAATTTAATTAATAATAAAACATTAAAATACACATTCTAATTTTTAAATAAATTGAATTTAATGTAATTTCGTATTATAATTATATATTATATAATAAATACCATAAAAGAAAATTATGTATTTTTATACATAAAGGTTATATAAAGTGAATAGTTACTTAAAATAAAGCTAATTTTATATACTTATATAAAAAAAATTTTATGTAATTTATATTCTATAAAGGAAATTATTTATTGTATATCTTTATAATTAATTATATTATTTATAATTAGTTATGTCTCTTATAATTAATTATCACCTTCATAATTAATTTCACAATTAAGTTTTTTAAAATAATGGTAATTAATTATTAATATATTACATATTATATATATATTTAATTAAGATAATTACTATTCCTAATATACTATAAGTAAATATTATAATAATATCATTTTTAATATTTACAACTATTTTAAAAAATTTTGATTTGACTTTACCAATTAAAAATAAATTTTTATAATAATCTTTATTTTATTATTATTTATATAATCAGCAAATATATTTATTGGATTTTATTAAAATAGGATCCTGAACATATATGAAATAACTTATAATTTGACTTCACTAATAGAAAAAGAGCAGATTTGACTAAATTTAAAAGTTCAAAAATTAAATTTATAAGATTATCCTGGTTACATTTAGCTGAATTTTTTTTAAAAATATAGCTCTTAATAAGCTTTATCAAAAAAAAAAAATATTTAAATTAAATTATTAAATACTAAAAAAATCATAAAATATTAAATTTAAATAAATATTTATTTAATTAATAATTTATATATCTTTTACATATGCATTTGTTATGTAAATAAAACAAGTAAATCTAACTAAATAGAAATTTTATTTAAATGTAATAATTTGTATATTATGCTCTACTCTAATATAACTTGACTCAAGTTGAATCAAGTTAAATTTAAATATAATTTAAGTTAAATTGAGTTAGAATTTAAAATTTTTTAACTTAACTAAACTCACCTTTTTAAATTGAATTATCTTTAAAATTCAATTCGACTCAATCATTAGAAACTTTCATATGCAATATAAACATATAATATATGATACCAATAATATGAAATATATTTCTTTTAAATATGTATTTATAAATTATAATAAAATATGAAAATTATATCAATTTCTTTTAATTTTAATTAAAAACTATTAGATTTGAATTAATTTTCTTAAGTAATATAAAATAATAAAATATTATTATTTATTATCGTCAAATAATCCATTAAAATTAATATTAATTTTTTTAATATCAATCTATAAATATATATGTAATTTAAAAAAAAACTTTTTTATTTATTTATTCTGATTAAAAATAGAATTGTAATTATTATCTTGAATTACAACTATTTATAAATTTTTATCATCTTTAATTTTAATAAAAAATATTTCCATCTAAATTAAATGAAGATTAAGCAATAAATTCTTTGCCTTCAGAAAGACCTATTAGAAATACAAATTTAACAAAATCTTAAAAAGGCATTTCTTTGATTATTTGAATATTTGATTTATATGAAAACTTTTTTTTAAATGAATTGTAACTAATCTGACTTTGTTTATTTTAATGATATAATAGAAATTAAAGGAATTATAACCAGAATTAAATCTTAGATAAATAAATAAATTTGTATTATTACTAACTAATTAAAAATAAAAATTCACTTAAATTATTAATAGATAATTAAATAATTAAAATTAAATGTTTTATATTTTTTAAAAAATTAAATTATAAATAAATTTGCTTATTTTTAAATTTATAATATATTGACAATATTAGTTATTAAATAATAAATTTAAATTTAAAATAAGTTAAATAAAGATTTATAATCTAAATAATATTAAAGTTAATAATAATATTCAAAACCTATTTTTAATATGCAGCTTTAAAAATTTAGTAACTTTTTTGAAATTTTTAAAATGACTTTATTTTAAATCTAAAACTTAAACTTAATTGAATTTAAAAAAAAAAACCTATAAAAGTTTAGGTGAAGTTATTTACTATAAACAAATAGTTTAATCTCAAATATCTTGAAACTCAAATTTTCTAAAAATAGTTTAAAAAGGCATCTTTAGTTCAAATCATTTTTTTTATATATTTATAAAAATACTATGTATTGAACATAATTCCTAAATTAGGTCATGAAAGCTCACATAAAAAAAATAGAAATCATTGGTGAAGTTCTAGGTTTAAACTTTTTATAATTCAATCGTTTTTTGTGATTAAAACTTTTGAGTAATTGTAATGCATACTGAAATCTGTGATAGGTTACGCTAACATATAATTTAATTTATGTGGTTATTTTACAAAAAAAGAGCAAATTTTACTTCTTTGGTCCTTTAGATCCGGATCTGTGTCCAATAACTTATCTGTCGAAACTCTACTGTGCACATGAGTCAATCAAATTGTAAATTATTTCCAAATAAAGTATTTTGACAATGAGTTGGCGTAATTGTCTCGGATTTCAGGTATATAGAATTCATTTACGCAATACTTAATAATCGTATTAGTATAATTCTTGTTTTGAATGTACCCGTATTATAACAAAGGAAAATCTCACAAAGTAATTATGATTAAACAATAATATTAATAATATTGATCCATAATAGGACGACATGAGAACACCTAATGCATACATTCATTGTAGTTAAATGATACTCAATTCTTCCAAAATTAGACTAATTTCTCATCAATAGTTATGTTAATGAAATATTTTCAATGTTTAATTTATTGTATTTTTTTTTAATTATTTAGAAATAATTTGATAATCATGTTTAAGAAAAATTTGAATAAACGTAAAATTAAATGATATTTAATTTAAATTTTTATAATAATTCCAAAAAAAAATTTTTTTAAAAATCATAATCACTATTTATAACTATTAAAGTTTTGATAGGTTCTTGGAATTTAAATGAAACGTCTATTTGTCGCACTTTTGTAAGCTTTCGAAAGTATTTATACATACTTCCTTTCCAGTTGAATTTACAAAAATTTCGTGGTGGTTTATCACAATTTCGAAATTTTCACGTGATTACTAAAGGTCTGCAATCTTAAACTATTATTGTATAATAAAGGAAACTGCAAATTGGCTTCTGTTTAAAGTTTAACCAATAAAGTAGAGCTTTTTGAAAGGAAGATGCAAAATTTTCTTCGTACTACTTATCACACAAACTAACAAAAATTCCCTCTTTTTTTATAAAATCGTTATTTATAATAGTATTACTAAAAAAACTTGATATCTATTAGGTAAACAAAGTTCTTGCTTAACTAATACTAATTGTTCAAATACGATAACATGCCGGGTGTAATTTCGAATATGAACATGTATCGTTAAGATCCAACCAATATTTTGGAAACTCGGCGTAATCTTAAACTTATAATAATTTAATTACATCTATTATTAAAGTAAGTTCATCCATCTAATATATTTACTTATATTTGTTTGATAATTGTTTTGAGGCATCTATCCAGAGCACTGTTTTAGTGCTGACCAATTATTTGTTTTAATACATACTTACGGCCTTCAAAAAAGTGTTTTAAACCTTTTAAATCGAATTAACATCTAGTATTCTTGTTATGCTTTTCCGGATAATCTCGCTTTTGATCACTTTGTCGGTCGTTCTCTAAGTACTATTTTGTCGGAAATTTTATTATTGGCTATGAAAAAAAGATTACGTTTCAAAATCATTGGTTCGGAATATTTAAAATTGTTAATTATATTCTTATAAAAAAAATGTTCTGTTTTTTTTTGTGATTGGATTTCGGAATTGGTTCCTTATTTACGATTACAAACTCATTAGATTGTAAAAATTTGTATACTTTACTATTAATTATATAATCAGAAGTTTCTAAAATTTATATAAATTTGTGCAACCTGCACTTAATAATAATAATGATAATGCAGCTTCCGTTCCGATATATTATCTAATATTTTATTAATCATTTATTACAAATATATACATGTATATATATGTATACATATATATATCTGAAATATGCCTACTAAAGATGGAGATAATCGAACTGCAATAAACATCTTTTATTTATTTATTTTTTTTTTTAAGACAAAAGCCAAAAAATAATATATTTCTGGTGAAAATAATTAAGAAACGTGAACTGTAAATTATCTGGGCATCAACGGCCTTGATCTCCATATTTGTAAATTTGCCAAAGAACTTTCTGGAGAAAGCTTCCTTCTTCTTAACTGTTCGTTAAAAAGAGTATTACTTTGTTTTCAAAAACTTTTAGAGTAATGATTCAAATGTGACAATCTTTGGCGATTAAATTAAAGACAACAAAGACAACAAATAAACATTACATATAATAATTCAAGTTTACTAATAATCTTGTAATCGTTAAATACGGTAAATAAAAATTATCAAATTAATTTATATAAGTGGTAAATAAAACTTTATATATTTTTCGGCATTAATTTTATCCTTAAAATTCGAGTCGAATCTAATATCTATAAAGGTCGGAATTAAGTGATGCTGCAAGGAAAAGTTCTTTAACTAATAAATTAAGAAAGTAACAAAGACCTTTATTACTTAGTGAAAGGTTACGTTAGCCGAATATCATTACGTACAAAATGTATTGTCTTTTTTTAGACTAGATTTGAGAATATGCAGAATGGCGGTATTTTTTTTATGTTCTTCCTAATTTGGCATAGATCAGCAGGGTTTAACACGTGACATTTGAATTGGTAAGCAATTTTTATAAAGGTATTTTAAAAATTTTATAAAATAAATAAGTAGATGTAGAAAAGGTAGAAAAGGAGTAAATGTTTACCAATTATGAATTATTACTTAAATTATCAGATAAAAAATGCTTATATAAGCCAGGTACACATACTAGGTTCAATAATCTCTATAAGGAAATTATATGCAAATAATATTTAATTGAATTAAAAAAAAAGTTTAATTTTTAATTTTTTGATGCGGATTAAGTTTAACTAATCGTATTTATATATATATATATAAAAATATTAGATAAATGCTTAGGTCATAGATTAGTAACTAACTGATTAGCATATAACGATATTGTTATACTTATTTTGTAAAATTAATTGGATTAAAATTTAATCTTAATTCATGCAATATCGATCATTGATAGCTGTCATTAACCAATCGCTTTTACAAAATTATCTAAATTTTTATTTAAATATGAAGCTTGGTTGATAATTCGATTTCTTCTGGGACGATCGATTTTATAAACTTGCAAAATTGTAATATATCGTGTTTACCTGTGTCATATAACAAATGTGTATGTATTTGCATATTATTGTAAGTATAATTTTGAGAGAATATAGGATTATACATCGCAACTGTTACGTAATATTTCTTGAAATCACAAGATACTATTCCGTGTGCATTCATGGGTAGTTTTGCGCATAAATTAATTCGATTAAAATTAAATGTTTTTAATTATATAAGGCATCATGAATCCTCAAATTTCAAATATAGTTCTAAATGCAATGGATTTTTATCCAATGGATCATTTATATTTCGATAATTTCGATAATAATAATAGACCACTATGTCCTTATCTTCTTCAAAATTACGACAATACCCAAACAGCCACTTCAAACCACCCCTTTGTTACTTATATTGAAAACGCTTGCACATACGAATCTTTATCAAATTCATTTAGAGTTCCCTCTGAGCCAAAACAAGATAAAGATCAAGGTAATTTGTCTTGCTGATCATCTTATTGAAACTACAGTAGATCAATAAATTTTAACTTTTTCTTTAGGTTTTTTAACTAAGGAGGAACCAAACACTAGTATGAAACTATCTGATGGCAAAAGGGAAAATATGGAAATAAATACATCTAAATGGTCCAAAGAAGAAATCGAAACCCTACTCAAATTTTTGAAAAAACAAAAGCATGTGATAAAAAAACTAGTAAAAGGGCGTGGTGGTTGTGGTAATATTAAATCAAAACTCTGGTTAGATGTCTCAAAAGAATTATCATATAAAAAAGAACCTCAGCGATGTGATGAGAAATGGAAAAACATTCTTCGGTCATACAAGGTAAAATTATTTTTTCTAATAAAAATTCAAAGGAATGTGATTCATATATTTAAATTAAAGTAAATTATTATCATTTAGAAGCGTCCTAATTTTAAGTATAAATCAGAAGTTAAAGAAATTCTTGAGTGATTACGATAGAGCTTTATTGGTAGGATCTTAACATGAAGTTACACCCTGCAGGCAATTTTTATTTTTAAAGAAAAAACGAAATATCGATAGTAAATCATTATAATTTAGATATATACAATGTAATATGATTTTTTATAATAATAATAATAATAATAATAAATTAATAAATACAGTATATAGATATACTACTATAATTGTATTTGATAAAGAAAAAAATTTTCGATACCAGATGTATTGTAAAATCTTGTGTATCAACTCTGTATATCATTTTATATTAAATTATTCCATACCATTTTCTTAATCCGAAACCTTTAGTCAAGTGAACTTTCAGTTTCGCCCCTTTATGTTTCGGAACTATCTAAAAACTTTAATTTGGAAATGCTTTGTATATCAAATTGGAGACATATCTCCTTAAAATAAAGTTCATCCATCACAACTTTTGTTGCAATTGTCATTTTATCCACACTCTATTTTGCTTTTTCGTCATAATTAGTCTTTCCATCGATTTCATCAAATCATTCCCTCCTGTCAGTTGTTTAATAATTTTAATAATTTTAAACATTTTTTTCAACATGATAATACATTATGCTTTTGTAGAATTACTATTGGATCGAACTTTGGATTTTGAAGATTCCATAAATGTGTGTAGGAAAATTGGAAAGATACACATACCTACCTATATATCACGTATAGGATGGGTTTTTATGTATGGAAAGTGTGGTTTTTTTTTATAATCCATTATTTCCATACATATATGAATCAATCCATGCCGGTTTGGATTATTCGAAGTTTATTTGTTGCTCATATGCTTATCTATTATAGTCGTAAATTTAAATAAGTTGTTTTATTATTTAAAATTTTTAGCAAATTTAATATAAATAAATATTTATAATAAATTTACTTCTTTGATTTATCGATTTTATTTTTTGAAAAATTATCCAATATAATAAAATATCAACCAATCACCATACATGCAATATTTCATTATTGTGATTAATTTGTTCAAACATTTTAAATGAATTAATTACGTAAAAAAAGAACTAATATTTTTGATATAATTCAATGCAAGCTAACTACCAAAAAATAACACCGTAACATTGATAGTGTATTTGTCTTTTTCTTTTATAACGGCAGAAGATTTTACATGTTTCAACATAAGTTACTAAACACAAGGGATTGGTGGTACGTGGAATACTTTTATATTCTGCACCTGAGTCATTTACTGTGCCTCTTTCCGGAAAAATGTTTATGCGTTATTCTGAAACATTTAGATGTTTCGGTAATTCATGTGTAAGCTTCCGCCCAAATATGTATGTTAAGGACCGGCTTTCATTCTATATATATATTCTCGTTTGTTAAACATGAATTTATAAACGCAACAAAGCAATATTTTTTTTATTTTTTTCTAAAAAACAAAAAAATTTTACTAGTAAAAAAAAAAAATCATTAAAAATGGGAATAAATTTAAATAAGAAATCTACAAATCTCAAGAAAATTTTTCATTATGATGATTTTGATGCAAAAAAATCCGTAACATCATGGTTTATATCACCGAAATTATTATTAATCATTAGAGGAATCATTTGCTTGTATTCTTGGATTGTGTTGATTGTAAAAATTATAAATTATGCAATGAATTATAATATAATATCCTTTTTATCGTTTTTTACTCACTTAAGTTATATCGGTTTGGTGGCTTATTTTACGGTGAGTATTCTTGAATGCCCGAGACCTTTTTTAAACACGGAAATTAACTTCAAAAAAATCAAACTTATTTTAAAATTAAAAAACAGACAGCGTTTTGTCATTCTTACCATTATGTAAGGAAAGATACAACAATTGCTCAGCATAAAATATTAGATTGGCTATTTTGGTCACTTTATCATTCACTAGCCCATTTCACGTTAGTATCATTTAATATTATACTTTTAAAATTTCTTTTTTCTAATAATTCATTTTCCTTTATATTAGAATGACAATAATTTTAACATATTGGATATTTTTATCGGGAAATTTTATTCAAGCAAATGCCCAACCGTTTAGTTGGTGGTTAAATTTATCGGTTCATGGATTGAACTTCCTCTTTGCCATAATTGAAATCTTTTTAAATCGTCAAATTATGGTTGCTTCGTTTGTCATTTTAAATCTTCTCATAGAAATTTTATACATGTTTGTCGTTTACATAAACTATGCAGTGTACGTGATTAAATTGATGTTTGCTCGTACTTTTTTTTTTCGTCATCCAATTCTAATTTGTCTTGATGAAATTTACAGGAACTCGAGATGGGTATACGGAATTTTGGATGTGACGAAAGGTTTAAAATCATTTTTGTGGTATATTGGATTGTTTATCGGTTATATTACAATATTCTTCATAATGTATTCTGTGCATATGTTGAGGGACTATTTAGGAAAAAAATTCGGTCATAAAAATTCTTCTCTTCCGATTTAATTTGTTCAAAGAAACTGGAGATCATTTCTAATTTCATTTGACATTTTAATTGCGTAAACTAGCTTAAAGTTTTTTTTTATTTTAATTTATTCTAACTCGTATAACAAAAGATGTTTCCAAATCATGGTTTGTATCAATAAATTCTTCAAAACAACAAATGAAGCGTAAGGAAAAAGCATGTCTCATGATGCGCCTTCATCTATAAACCCATTTCTCTTTAAAAACATTCGATTTGGTATCCTGGTATGCATTTTAAGAGCTTAGAAGTTCGAATCCTACCTCTCTCAAAATTGACAAGAACTTATCCGAGCAACAACCACCTTTACAATTTGATCAACCCGTTGGAAAACAATTTTTTGATAAGTTTGCGCTTCAAGTCTTATCGGTTGAGGGTGATGTTAAAAATAATTTATATACGAATAGGGTCTCATCTAATGCACAATAAAATGCTTAATATGAAATGATATTTTATCGAACAAATACATTATGGAATGAAAAAATTGAACTTACTGTATTGATATATTGATAAAAAGAGAATAATATGATTGGTCATCTGAATTGGAATTTGATGATCCCTTAAACTGTAATAATTAATTATGTGACTAGTAGCAAGCTTATACACGAGGTTCACCAAAAAAAAAGCATCACCCGGCAAAAAAATTTAAATTATAAATATCTTTTATTTTTAGTTATTGTACGACAATAAAAATTGATTCATTTTAATTGTTAATTAATTGATCTTCGCTTTTTGTATGCAATTAATAAAAAACATATTTATGTAAATGTAATAAATGAATATAATTATATTTTAAGTGATGCATTTCTTTTTACTGATTTTTAACAAAAGATCGCGTAATATTAAATTCATTAAAATATAAGATAATTGTTATATAAAAGTATATATAAAAAGCTTTAACAAAATGAAAGAATTCATAAACTGATATTTTTTTACCTTCAATGCCTCGAATATCAATAGAAAAACGATCTCGTATCCATACTCTTCATCAAATGGGAGAGGTTGCAGCTCAAGAAGGTGTTAATCAATCATCGGTTGTACGAATATGTAAAAAATTTAATGAAACTGGAGATTTTGATGATCGACCTAAATCTGGTCGCCCAAAATCATTGAGTGAAAGATATGAACGAAAACTCTTACGTTACATTCGTTCTGAAGAGTGTTTTACAGCCGTTGAAGTACAATCCAAGTTTAGCGTTGATGAAGGAATTGTTATTTCAGCTGAAACTATACGTAGAATATTCAGAAAGAATGGATTAGTTGCTAGAACTAAAAAGAAAAAGCCTTATTTAAAAAAACCCCCCCCCCCCCATAGAAAAAAACGATTAGAATGGGCTAAAAAATATAAAAATTGGACTGTTGAAGATTGGCGGAAAGTTATTTGGTCAGATGAAAGTACATTTCTTATATTTAATTCTGATGGGCGGCAATATTGTTGGAAAAAACCAACAGAACCTTTAAAAGACCAACATGTTATTCCAACAGTTAAATTTGGTGGAGGTGGAGGAGCTGCTTTACAACTAATGGAGTTGGTAATTTGGTTAATATTGAAGGAATCATGAATGCTGATCTTTATTGCCAAATATTAGATGGTGGTTTTTTAACAACACTTTCGCGATATAATTTGGATAAGAATTATATATTTTTTCAACAAGA
>CAMKVN010000646.1:0-25920 GCA_946474995.1 Funneliformis geosporum
TGTGATATGACGTAATTTTGACCATTTCGACTTTTCATTTTGACTTTGACCTCCAAAGTCGAAACATTTCGACTTTTTGGGTTTTCATTTCGACTTCATGTATAGTCATACCCCTTACTATGTTTTAATACAATTTCGGCTATTTATTAATAGCTTTTTTGAGTTTGTTTCTCATCTTTTATTTATACCTTTTATTGAGAAATATCATATGAATAAAGTATAAACTTCTTGATCAATTAAAATAATACAAACTTTTGCTTGTATTTCACAAACCTATTTTTGTATTTATATATCTAATGAAATATTTATTTATTTGTTTATTATATATATTAAAATTTACAATCATCATCTATTTATTTTTGTAATACTATTTATTAAACTTTCTCTTTATTTCAAAATAAAATGAACACAAATTGTATTTTCTATCTTTAAATTCATTATTTTAATAATAAAATAAAAGAATTGTAAAGAATTTTAATATAAAAATAGTTTTATTCCTTTATTGAAAAATTTATTATACAAATAATTATGGTTTAATATAAATCTTATTAGATATAAATAATAATAAATATTATTTAGCAGTTTTTTAAATTTTTTTGTATAATATATTTTCTAATTAACAAAACTTTATCAATACTATCAATTATATTTGCAAATACTTTATCATGTTTATCATGTAAATTTTTGAATCTTAATTCTATATCATATAACTATTTGAAAATATATATATTTTATGATCTCTTATTAAGCTATATATAATTTAAGTTATTTAAGATTTTATATAATTTTTATCCTATCTAATAATAACATTATAAACATATCTCATTACTTCAAGTAATTTTTTTAAGATTATTTTCTGAAATATATTTTGATTAATAATGTTTAATTTACTATTATTTTAGTTTTCTTTTTTTTTGCTTTATATTTTTATCATTTTTATTATCTTTCACTTTTTGTTCTTTATCATTTAATAGATGAAGATAGTATTGATTATAAGGATATCTTGAAAAAGTTTATATTCATTAGAGATCATATTTAGGATTTTACACAAATCAGATTAGATTAATCTAATTCAGATTTAACTTGACTTGATCTGATAGATTCAAATCTAATTTTAATAAATATTTTTGTTGTGTAACTCTTAATGTCTTCTTTTAAATAAAAAAAATAAACTTCAAATCAGATTGCTAGATTTCAAGATAATTATAAAAAAAAGATTTTATATTTTTATTAGGATTAGTATGGAATGGGAGTATATATTGGATCATAATAAAAGCAAACTGACAGAGTTAATTATGATGAGTAATCTCAATTTTTGCAACTTAATAACCATTTCAATAAAATCTTAAGTTCTGATCATTTGAAGTTAATACCAAGCTAATGTCACTGATGAGTTTATAGGTTGGAAATCAGGAGCTGAGGATTTTATTCTACCACTTAAGGTCCTCTTTTTGCTTGACACTATAGACCTAAGTACAATGGTAGTGATGGTTTTGGTGGTATTATCCATATCTTTGAAAAAACCAACTCTGGAAAAAATGGAAGATATGTAGTAAAGGTGAGTGACGTTTTGGTAATTTTTCCTTGCTTTAACTGGTGTCTGATGAGATGATTTCTTAGTTGCTTGGTATTAATGGTTATCGGTCGATTTTGACTGACCGGTTGATCAAACATTTTTTAATTAGTATTCCAAAAATTTTTATTTATTTTTAAAAAAAAGGTCGCGATAATGCAGCATCACTAAATATGAAAGTAAACTTATTAAGTAAAATATATAAAAAATCGCAAATGCCATAGAATTATTTAAAGCAATAAATTAAAATTATCAATCAAGAACTTTAAATTACATTATTATTAAATGGGCCGGTCGATCAACAGTTAACGAGTTAATCGACCATGACCATCCCATCCCTACTTAGAAGGAGAGTTTACGATTTACGATTTACGATTTACGAATTTGAATTTTTATATGATTTTCATTGATAAGCAAACTGTATTGATAAGCAAAAAATTGCAACACAGACTAAGTATACATTTGACATTTTGACATGAGGTCAATTCTGCATGTGGAATCTTGTGATACAAGCCATTTGATTCAATAATTCAACCCTTAACCCTTTAAGCTTTATATTTTATTGTGTATAAAAAAAAAGTTTTGTTTTCGATATTATGTCGCCTTCTAAAAAGAAAAAAGGTAAAAGTACTGGCGAAGGATCTCAAAGTAATCCTAATGTCAATTTTGAACTTTGGAGTAATAATTCACCACGAAATAATGGTAATTCTCCTCGAGGCGGCGGAGGGCGTGGTCGTGTACATGATATCGGAGTATCTAACGAAGAAATAGAACGAGTCAACGCTAGACAACATAACGTTCTATTGGAAAATTTACAATCCTCTGCACTTTCATATGACGGAAGTGACAAGCTTATTTTCGTTTCTAGTAATAATTTGGAGGGCGCGTGGCGTAACTTGATCAGAAAAGAATTTCGCGATCAACGAATAATTAAATATTTTCTCACGTCATGTTTGTTGGATGCTGATAAACAGACTGGTGTGGCAGTTGAAACTCTCGTAGAACAATTAGGAAATCCTAATTTGGGCATTCTTCGATTAAGAGAGATTTGTCAGGTATTTTATTTATTTAAGAAATAAATAAATCAATAAATAAGTAATTAATTCATTTAAATGTAACTAAAAAATTTCTTCAAATTAATAAATTGGTTACCTGTTTAGTACAAAATATCTGTTGATGCTGGATCCAAAAAAGATACTGCTTCATTTCAAAGTGTTATTATTCCCTTTCTTGCATTATTGATCCGTCATGGGGTATTTTTTAATTAGTTATATCCCCTTCATTCTTTTTATTTTTTAATTAATCGTTTGACTTAATCTTAATCTAAAACAAATGAAGGTACGCGGTTCGACTTTGGAAAAACAAGTTAACACTATATATTCGGTTGTTTATACCTATATTGATACATTCTTTCATGATAATATTATGAAATGTTTGGATGAATTAGTTAGAAGAAATTCACTTCAAGATAGAAGTGATAAGGAAAGATTGTTAAACAAAGATCCTAATATTTTTATTCCTTCAACATTTGGTCAACCATTCTTGACACTTGCGCGTTTTTTAAATGAGTTACTTAGTCGAATTAAAGAAGCTTCTGTTAATGATACTATTCACAAAATTGTGCATCGTCTTCAAAGTGCGTCAAATGCGTGGAAAGATTCTTTGATGGCTGAACGTCAATTGAAAGTTCAATCTGAAGACGCATTGGTCTCGGATCTTGAAAAGAGGCGATATTATTTTGAAATTTTAGATCATGAAATGAAAAAACTCGATTATATTTTGTCAGATGGGCGTAAATCTATTGCCGCAGCGAGAAATGAAGTCAATAATACTGTACCTTCTGAACTTGTCGCTCAAAGCCGTGAATTTGCGAGAATGAATGAATTTGAAAGGTTATACGATCCACCTGGTTAGTTTAAAGTGTCTAATAATTCTACTTTTAAATCAATTATTATAACTTTTTGTATATTTTATTATAATTATTTCGAATGAAAGGCGAATTATCTAGACTTGGCCCTAGGCACGATAACGATTTTCTTGAAATATGCAAAATATCAATAATTCCAACAAAAGATGAAATTTTGGCATCACGTGAGCCATCTTTGCCTTCATTTATGTTAGGTCCTTCAGAATTTTTGCCTGATGGGATTGCACGTCTTCTTGATATGCAATTCAGATTGTTGAGAGAAGATATGCTTAATCCGATCAGATTGGGTATTTCACGTTTTTTGACAGACTTAGATAAAAACAAGGTTCAATTTAAAAAGTTACGTGAAGAAGGTGGTAGATTCCGATACGATAAGGGTGATATAAGTGGAGATCTTAATGTCTATACAAACATCAGATTTGTTTCTATTAACGTAAATCGATACCGTGGATTTATTTCTCGTGTTGCATTCACGTATGAAAATTATTATTATTTTTTATATTATATATATATATACACATACAGTTAAACTTTTTTTAAAAAAATTTATTTCAGTCCACCAAAGATAAAATCAGCCAAAGATGAAAAACATCGTCTCCATTATTGGGAACGATCAAGAAAATTGATGAGTGGTAGTTTAATTTGTGTCCTCTGGCAAAATAAAGTAAACGAGGATAGCGACGCAAATTCATCGCAAACCTATTCCCTTTATTTTGGAGTAGTTGTTGAAAAGAATGAGAAACGTCTATCCCGATTTGAAACCGAAGCCATGATTGATATTCATTTCATCGAATCTTCAATTTATCCTATTGTTTTAGAAGATATTTCAATGGGAAGAGATCATCCTTCTCGTCCTAAACGATTTATGGTTGAATCTACAGGAGTATATTTCGAATCTTATAACCATATATTAAAAACATTACGAGTTACTAATCCTTCAGAAGTTCCATTTCGACAATATTTGGTGTCATCACTCGAAGGCGGCGATCGAAATATTCAAGTTGAAACTCCATTATATACGAGAGCTCCTAGGTTTCATTTTGATTTATCAATATTATTAAAAGATCCTTATGATTCCTTATTATTAAATGTACAAGATGAGATATCAAGAGAAAACGCAATTAGAAAGTTAGCAACGCCAAATATTAGTGTTTTTGATGAAACACAAGCTAAATCATTGGTTGACGCTTTGTCTAGAGAAATCGCTTTAATTGAAGGTAATAGGCATGAAGTATCTTCTCACGATATTCAATTGATTCCCTTATATTAATTGAAAATTTCGTAAATTTTCAATTAAAGGTCCACCGGGAACTGGAAAAACATATGTCGGTATTGAATTAGTGAAAGTCTTACTTTCCGAAAAAAATCGAAAAGCTACTGCAATTGGGCCAATTCTTACCATCTGTTATACAAATCATGCATTGGATCAATTTCTTGAGTGTCTACTTGATAATAATATTACCAAGATTGTTCGTTTGGGTTCTAGAAGTAAATCCGATAGAATAAAAGAGTTTAATTTAGAGCAAATTTCTCGTAGTCGTCCTAAGGTTTCACATCGAGGGTTCATGTTATATGAAGCTTATGAAGAACTTGATGAAATCAAAAATGAAGCAATAAATTTACAAGACAAACTTTCTAGAGAGTTGATGACATGGAATGATGTTAAGAATTATCTATTGGCTGAATATATGGCTTATTATTTGCAATTCACCGATAATGGAACAGATTTTCCAGATCTTTTATTAAATATCGAAAATGAAGAGAGCAATATGCTTCCAGATGAAACGGATAAGAATGGCGATGAATGGACAATTGTTGGTGAAGAGAAACTGAAAAATCAATCGATATGGGATCAGTGGATTAATGGCGTTGATATTCGGTAAATTACTTTGTTGCATATTATTGAACTATTTATTTTTATTTTACAAATTCATTTATTTTAGACGACGGGAACAATTGGTTCAAGCAATTTATCGCAATCAAAATGCAATTGAAAAAAATATTTCAAAAAAAGGAAAAGGAAGAGACGATCAAAACGAAAGACCTAATAATATGTATGAATTTCTTAAGAATGTACCTCGGGACGATGAGTCTGTCGAAGGTGGCGATGAAAGCGAAGAAGAAAGTTCAGAAGATGCGTTCAATTACGAAGAATCGCAAAAAATTATACAAAATAATGGTACCAATAACATAAAAAACGACGAAACCGACGAAACCGAATATTGGCTTCAGAAGTTGGTTATTCCAGATGGGGTGTTTATTAATTTAAATCTTTTAATTATATCATGATTAGATTGTTAAAGACTCATTAAATTAAATTTTCTTAGGATCGAGATTTAGAAACATTACTTGAGGACACAGATGTATGGAATATGTCTAAAGTTGAACGTAAGCGAGTACACGATCATCTCCGTGAGGCCATTCGTAAAGAAGTTATTATTGATCTTGCAGATCTTGAAATGAAGGTACTTGGCAAAAAGAATTTTAAGTTAACACTTTACATTAACACTTAATATCTTCTTTTAGCACACCGCAAAAAGAAAAGAAATTGAAGACATTAATGATGAAGGTCGTCGAGAAATTCTAGAAAATTGTCAAGTTATTGGATTAACGACAAGTGGAGCCGCAAAATATCAATCTTTAATTCGTTCTGTAGCTCCACGCGTAAGTGGTTTTATTTATCATTCTAAATGGATTCACATTTCTTAATCAAAAATTATTATTTCTATAGATTATTGTAGTAGAAGAAGCAGGAGAAGTTTTAGAAGCCCACATATTAAGTTCATTAACACCTTCTACGCAGCATTTGATCCTAATTGGTATTAAAATCTCTCTTCAATAATTTTTTTCTTTTAAATAACATTTTAACAACTTTGTAAATATTAGGTGATCATTTGCAATTACGTCCGCATATTGCTACATATACATTATCTGTGGATAGTCAACCTGGAAAGTATTTCATGTTAGATAGGTCATTGTTTGAACGTTTAGGTAATGTTGTTTTCCTTTAAACGACACGTAATTTTTTATATTTATGTTTATTTAAATAATTCATTATAATTGTAATATTTAGTAAACGAAGGTGTTACTATGTCACAATTAACTATTCAAAGAAGAATGAGACCAGAAATTGCGGATTTAATTAGAGGAACCTTGTATCCAAAACTTACCGATGGTAAGTAATTAAGACCCTTTATGGCTATTTGATCATTGTAAAAAATATATCTAATTTTCTCATTGATTTTAGGTACAAATACAAGAGAGTATCCTAAAGTTCGGGGAACTCCACATAACCTTTTTTTCATTGATCATAGACATTCTGAAGATGCTGCTGGATCCAACCAATTTGCACTTCAATCTCACTCAAATACATTTGAAGTAGAATTTGTCGTTGAACTAATTCGATACTTTGTTCGCAATGTAAGCTTACAGGGTTCTGTATTGTTAGAACTTTAATATTTATTTAATCATGATTTAATCATGATATACTTTTTCTTTGTTTAGGGTTACGATAAACCGAATGATATTGCTGTTTTAACTCCATACCTTGGACAATTAATCAAGTTAAGAGATGCCTTACGTGAATCATTTGTTGTTGGTATGTCTTCATAATCATAATCATTTATTTATAAATATTAAATTTCATATTTTAAAATTTTAACAACCTTTCATTATTTAGTAATCGATGAAAGAGATAACCAAGATATTGAAGAACTTCTTGGTGAAGCAGATCCGGAATATGAAAATCCTAACGGAACGGTGACAATTGCCGAGAAACGTTCATTACAACGCCAAGGTGAGAAAATATCTGATTAATTTTGCATGGTTCAATGTTTTATTAATAACTAATTGGATATTTTTAGTTATATTAAAGACTGTGGATAACTTCCAAGGAGAAGAAGCGACAATAGTTATCGTATCCTTAGTTCGAAATACGACAAGTTGTAACCATGGAGGTATCGGGTTTCTAAAGTCATCAAACAGAACAAATGTCCTCTTATCTCGTGCCAAACATGGAATGTTTATGTTAGGTATGTCTAAAAAAATCAAAAAACAATATTTCCAATTTCAACTTTCAAACGTTATTTTATCTGCAATATAGGTAATGCGGATTTGTTATCTGAACGTTCGGATATGTGGAAGTCTGTAATCGGTTTAATGCGTGAAAGGTAATACTTTCATTTATTAAATTTTTACCGATGTAGAAAATTAAATGAATTTGTTATTATTATAGAGGTCAAGTTGGACGAACATTCCCAATCCTATGTGAATCACATCCAGACATTATAAACGATATCAGCAGTCCTAAGCAATTCCGAGAATTGTCACCTGATGGCGGTTGCAATGTGAGATTTTTTTTTTTCAGATTATTATCGATTAGACATAGGTATGTTTGCTAACAAAACTTTCGTACTTTTCGGTTCTAATTTCTAATTTGATTTCAGTCACCTTGTCGTTATCGTATGCCTTGGTATATTTTTAATAATGATTTTAAAATCTTGTTATTTTATGAATGAACTTTTACTAATTAAATAAATTTCTTAATATTATTTATTTTATTCATAGTGGACACATATGTTGTATGTTTTTGGATCATACTTATCAACATTTTTACGTGTATAAATAATATGTTAATTCCACTTCGTTGTTAGCATATAAGTGTCATCCTGATGATCCGGATCATATTGGAGCGGCAAAATCTTGTATACGTCCATGTTTAAGATTACACGATAGTTGTAACCACGTTTGCCCATTACCGGTATCTCATATTATAATTTTTTTATGATTATCTTTTAAAAGATTCTAATTTGTTTAATGTTATATAGTGTGGAGATCCATGCGGTGAATGCCAAATCATTGTAGAAGATATATTATTGTCTTGCGGTATTTTTTTCCCCTTTCATCTCCATATAATTATTACTATTTAGGCAATTAACTGTAACTAATATTATAAAAATTTAGGACATTATTTTACCTCACCGAAATGTTATCAGTCTCAGGATCCCAAATCTATCATGTGTTATGCCACGGTAACTCGTATTTTACCAACTTGTGGTCATGAACTCAAGTAATTACTTTTAATCCTCCTCAATCCTCCTCTTAAAATAAATTTAAAGATAAAAGACTAATTATTTTTGGTTCCAACAGTGTACATTGCAGTTCATCTATTGGTTCATTACGTTGTGATCATGAATGTGGTATCATATTGGAAGGCTGTGGACATTCATGTAAATTATGGTTTATTTATTTTTAAAAAAGAATTTTTACTAGTATCTTATTATATATATATGTAAATATTTTTTTTTAAAAAAAAACAAATTTACAGGCAAAAATAAGTGTTGTGAGTGTCAAAAGAGGTCAATTGCAGCAAACAACAAGGAGCCGAAACTGGACCAACAAGGCCATGTCATGAGAACTAATCACCTGAAATGTATACAACGATGTGGACGAATTCTTTTTTGTGGTCATGCTTGCGCATCTTCGGTATGTTCAAGTTATTATTTCAATTAATTTTGAATTATATAATAAATTTTGTGTTGACTGTTGTGTATAAAAGTGTCATAAGGGAGCATGTCCACCTTGTAAAGAAAATTGCTCGGCCGCATGTCGCCATTCAAAATGCATGTTGAATTGCAGTGAGCCATGTAAGTAACAACGTTATTTCTATTTTTATTATTAAATCTATAATATAAATATGATATTTATAGGTGGTGCATGTGCCGAACAATGTTATTGGGTTTGTGAACATCAAGGTTGGCTTTCTAATTTGTGCTTTTCGGGTTTTTTAAATGATTTTTTTTAATCAAAAAGAATATTGATTACTAAATAGGTGGATGTGCGCTTTCTTGCGGTGCTCCTTGTAGTCGCTTGCCTTGTGATTTACAGTGTCAAAAGGTTGTGATTATTGTTTCCTTTATTGGAACAATCCATTCTCATAAAAATTTATTCTAATATTATTTTATTTCTTATTTATTATTACGAATCTAGTTATTGCCTTGTGGTATGTATTCATATTCAAGATTGATTTGTTTATCATTATTCGTGAATTAACTTTTAAAATTCTAGGGCATCGCTGTGCTAGTGTCTGTGGCGAAGAATGTATTGTATATTTTAATAGCTAATGATGTTTGAAAATATTAGATCACTTCCTAAAATTTTTATAATGTAGGTCCTCCACAAAAATATTGTGTATTATGTGCGAATGACGAAATTAAATCGCAAGTTGTCGATATTTATTTGCAAGAATCATTTAAGGAGGTGGACTGGGAAGTACATAGATTGATTGTCCTGGAATGTGGTCATTGTTTCACTATGGAATCAATGGATTCACTTATGGAACTTGACAAATATTATGTTAGACATGAAACAACATGGATTGGATTAAAGATTCCTCCAGAAGAAATGTCAAAAGTTAAAAGTTGTCCTAACTGCAGACATCCAATTAGCAATGTCCGTCGTTATGGACGTGTTAGTAAGAAAATAATGCTTGATGCAGCAAAAATGAAATTCCTACAAAAATATACTAGATCATTAAAAAATGCCCGAGATTCATTAGAAAAAACAGTTAAGGAATTAGAAAATAAAAGGGACCAATTTATTGATAAAATTGTAAAGTCTGCAAAAGAGAAGTCAATAGGAAAAGAATATTATAAATCTCAAGCATCGAATACAAAAGTTCCTGAGCTTACGCCGGTACAGCAATTCGCAGAGGTGGTACAACATGATATTTCCAAAGTCCATGAAACACTTTGGGCAAATCAAGTTTTTCGTTTGATTGGCTGTTATCGAGAGATATTCTTAATCATGACGGGCACCAAGGATCCTCCATACAAACGTGCATTCGATGCGGCTGTTGTAAACTTGTATCATGTAAGATCAGCTGCGGAAACAGAAAACATCGATGTATTGAAACTTGTCGAGCAAATGGAGTCCCTTAATTTGTCTGGAAAGAGTTCCATGCATCAATTAGCTTTACAAAGGGAATGTCTTCAACAAGTTGGTATTCCTTTGCCTGTTGTTAGTCATGGAATCTATGTCAAAGCATTTTTTGAGGTCGTACATATTCAAAAAGCAATGTTCATGGAAGCAAAACACGTTGTTCATGCATTGGATTTGGCACTAAATGAAAACATTAATCTAATATATTTACAATCAATTCGTGACAAAACTACACTGCAATCTATCAATACCCGTAACGCTTGGATCAAGTTCACAAGATTTATTTTAGAAACGACAGTTGAACATCTCAAAATTATTTGTGAGGTTGCAAAAGAGACCAAATATTATAGAGATTACGCTTTTGCTTTATTAGAGTTAAGCGAAATACAATGTCAATATGGAGGTTTCATCTTAAGTTATGAAATTATAGATTCTAACAAATCAGCTTCAGAGCAAGCAACAAGGATAAAGAAATCTGTTTCGAGTCTTTGTGAAGATATTCAACAAAGATTTACAAGTTTACAGAATTTAATTGGATTAATTGATGGGGAATATATCCAAAAACAGTTTATTTCACGAATGAAACAGATATCTAAAGATGTTAATGAATTGGAAAATTGTAGAGGCAAAACTATTTTGAGATCGGAAAAGTTAGAAATCTTCAGAGCGATGAACATTGAACTTCAAGGTTCAGGTAAACTTTTTTTTTCTTTTTGACAAAAAAAATTTTTATTTTGTATATACTGTAAATTTGATGAATTGTTTTGATCTTTAATTCTTTGTAATATTAGGTCATTGGTATCAATGTCCAAATGGTCATACAGTAAGTAAAAAATATTCATTAATGGAAAAGTATTTTTTTTTTTATTTTATTTTATTTTTTCTTTAATAATTTTATTTAGTATGCGATTGCAAACTGTGGATTAGCAAACCAAGCAAGTCATTGTCCGGAATGTGGAGCTAACGTAGGAGGAGTTAATTATAATTTGACAGCTGGAAATACTAGAAGTAATGAATATGAAAATTTATATCAATACAACCAGTAATAATAATTTTTTATCAATGGATTGGTAATTTTTAAATGTTTTGATATTAATTTTCTTCAATAGAAGTTTCATTCCTTTATGATATTAAAGATGAAATGATTTCAAACATAAATTTTAAGTTGGTATTCGCCGAATTTGACCGATTAGTAAATGTTATTTTTTTTTTTAAAAAAAAAAAAAGTTCGCATCACTAAACATGAAAGGTAAAACTTAATGTGATATCAAGTGAATAAAAAAACATAAAAAATCTATATAAAGAAGTTTAAAAAATTGCTCGTTAAATTATATTTAATGATCGGTCAAAGGCCTTTGACGATTTTTAAATTAGCATCTAATTATTCATTGCTACATAGGAAATTTGCTTTTTAAAGCAATAGTTTCTACTATAATTGAAAATTAACCTTAATATAGGAAGTCGATGAAGTCAATGATTGATTTGACAAATTATTTGTTTAAAATTATTTTTTTATTAATTAGTTGACATAATTTGGGTGATACAAAAATAAAAAGGATCGTCAGTATTACTACTTTTTTACCCCCAGGCTCTGATTGGCTGATATAATTGATATTAGTTAGGGTTAGGGTTAGAGCTTAGGTGTAATCTTACTAATGACAATGTTTATTGATCATTTGACATAAATGAATCGGGAAAAAAAATTTCATCATTTGGAATTACTATTGCGCAAAACCAAGTTTTGAAGCTTAATACGGAAGGAGATCGTCAAATGACATCTGATTTAAGGTTGTGTATTAATATCAAACACTCAATATATTTTATAATATTCCTGATTTAGGAAATGATTCTGAATTACTAATTTAGAAGTTTGTGAAATCTATGAGAAAAAGAAAAACTATATAATGCTCCTCCATTTGAAGTAAAATGAAGTTCATTTTCCCGTAAAATAAATATCATGGCTGATAGATCATCACCTTTATTGGAAAGAGGAACGGAATCCCAAGGCTTATTATCAAATTTGCCAAATTTTCGTTCATATTCCAATGAATCAAAATCACCAAGATGGTGGAAATCCATCAAAACTTTAATATTTGTTATTTTTATTGGATTGATTTTAGTTTTCATCATCATTATTGGGTCAGGTAAAATATTTTTTGTCATTCACTAGTGTGTGACACGGGCCGTGACGAAAGCATAATTTATTGATCACGTGTACAAATTTTTCAGCTATTCCTATTCCTAGTGACTCTAAGCTCGTAATTGCACGTAATGGAGCGGTTTCAGCAGAGCAGCAAGATTGTTCTAACATTGGTGTTGAAAGTAAGTCAAAATGGTTTAACGTTAATATTTACGTAAAATTTTATTTTGATCAAAACTGTTTGATATTATAGTTCTTAAAGAAGGGGGTTCTGCTGTTGATGCTGCTATAGCTGCAGAACTATGCGTTGGTACGATAAATGCTTTTTCGGCCGGTATTGGAGGGTAGGAACTCATATTGATGTTAATTCGGCTCTTTTACATGATAATTAATTAATTGTTCCATAATCCTTTTCTTATAGAGGAGGATTTATGATAATCCGTGATTCTGATGGAACATACGAAACTATTGATTTTCGAGAAATTGCACCCGCCGCTACCAATAAAAGTATGTATAAAGATAATCCGGAACTCGCTAAATTTGGTGGACTTGCCGTTGGTGTTCCGTAAGTAATAAACTATATTTTCTTGTATAAAAAAAAAAGATTTATTAACCAATGTCATTTTTATTAGTGGTGAGATTCTTGGAATTGAATACGCACATAAAAAGTAGGGTTCTTCATTCGTCGTCAGCTGTGCCGATTTTTATCTAGATGTGCAATATTAAAACGTTAATTTGAATAAATTTTAGATACGGAAAATTACCTTGGAAACGTCTATTTGAACCCTCAATTAAATTAAGTCGTGATGGATTCAAAATACCGGCTGAGTTATCTAAGCGTATGAAGGTATTAATGTTAAATACTATAAGTGCTGAATTATATCGATTTAAATTTTCATGACGTTATTGTTTAATTAATTGATTTAGACTTTCAAAGAAGTTATTGAGGGAACACTTGATTTGGCTGCTATTTATGCACCAAATGGGATATTGTTGGATGAGGGAGATCTACTAAAACGTTCAAATTTTTCTAAAACTTTGGAATTAATAGCTAATAATGGATCTGAAGTATTTTACAAAGTAATTATAATTAAAGAACCTTTTTTTTTTGAAGAAACTTTGTTTCATTTTTTTTTTTTCTTTTTAGGGATTGATTGCTAATTCCATTATAAAAGCTATTCGATCTGCTGGTGGGATCATGACACATGAAGATTTAGCAACTTTTAAACCAGTCATATCGAAACCTATTCATGGATATTATCACGGACGAAAGGTTAGTTAATGTTTTATCCTTATTAGGTTTTTTTACAAAACCTTCTTGCCTAATTTAAAATTAATTTACCAATATAGGTTTTGACGTTAAATACTCCATCTGGTGGACCTGTTTTGTTGAGTATGTTAAATATATTAGAAGGTTATCAGTTGTCAAGGGAAGGCCTTAATGGAAAGAATTTGCACAGGTAATTATTATTTAAATTATTTCATTATACAGTATTTGACTTTTTATTAATGCTTTTTCCTTATTGTATATTTTAGAATAATAGAGACTCTTAAGTGTATGTTTTTTTATAAAATTTTTAATTTTAAAATTAGATGATTGTCATTTGATTAATTTATTATTATTATTATATCTAGTCGGATTTGCTTTGCGTACTGAAATGGGCGATCCATCTTTTGTAAGTATTAGAAATGAGCAAAGAAAATTATCGTTCCCCTTAACTAAAACTAAATGTTTATATTCCTAGACAAATAACACAGAGCGTATTAAGGAAATAATGACCAAGGATTTTGCGGCTAAAATAAGAAAGAACATATCAGACGTATGTTTCATAATATTTATAATGTTTAAACATTAATTCAAATAAGATAATAATTTGGCGTAATTTTTTTTTTTTGTTAAAGTCGATAACTTTCGAACCGTCATATTATAATCCAATATATGATGTGTTAGAAGATCATGGAACTACACATGTTTCAGTTGTTGATAAATATAATCAAGCGGTATCTTTGACTTCAACGGTAATTAGTCCGAAAAAATGAGTTCCTCCTCATTATTTAGGAAAAATATGTTTCTAACTCTTGTTATCCATTGAAAGGTTAATTTAGTTTGGGGATCAAGAGTCTTGGATTCGGAAACCGGTATTTTATTTAATAATCAAATGGATGACTTTTCTATACCTGGTGTTCCAAATCATTTTGGCTTAAGGCCTTCTCCGTATAACTTCATTCGTGAGTTTTTTAATCGTAATTACCTTTTTTTCCATATTTACAATATACGAACCAGTCTGTAATAAATAATTTGTTTTATTAAGAACCTAAAAAGAAACCTTTGTCTTCATGTGTCCCAGTCATAATTGAAAATAATGGAGAATTCGAAATGGCAATTGGTGGTAGTGGAGGTTCTAGAATCCTTTCTTCGATGCTTCAGGTAAGTAGTATGGATTCTAAATATTTATGGATTAAAAAAAAAAGGAATTTACTTATCAGACATATTATATAGGTGTTATTGAGTGTGTATGAATTCGAAAAAGATATTTTAAAATCCATTGATGCACCTAGAGTACATCATCAATTGCTTCCAAACGAAGTCAGTATTTCAATTAAAAAAAAAAATATTTTTTTCTATTATTTAATTTTTTTAATTATTCTTGTTTTTAATTTAGGTGTCAATCGAAACTGGATATTCCGAGAAATTAATGGAGGAACTTAGAAAAAGAAATCATTCGGTTTTTATTATATATTAATATATTTTATTCATCATTTAATCTTTTTAGTTAAACGAATTCTAATTTTCTTTTCTTTTTGGTCCTTATTTAGATAACTTTTATAGATTATTATAAAGGAGCATCAGAAATTCAAGCTGTAATGAGGTTACCTAATGGACTAGTTAATGGTAAGTAATAATATTTTAAACGTTAAAAAAGTATGTACCGTACATTGATTTATTAATTTATAAAATTCTTCAATTTTTATAGCCGCAAGTGATTACAGAAAACATGGAATTGCGGCTGGATATTAATTTAATTTATTTATCTTTTAGAATATCATATTTTAGAATTAAATAATCAAATTATTTTTACAATTGAAAATGATAATGTTTTTTTTCAGTAAAATACAGATGGAAGGGAACCTTAAACGGTTAAAAATGATGAATATAAATCATATAAAGGTAAATTGAAACTTGATAAAAAAAAAACCCGGTTCATTTGTTCATATTTAAAAATATAGAATTTTTGACTGGAATTTCAAAAATCCATTCATTATAAAAAGCAAGAGAAGAAAATTTAATATTCGACTTGTTGTCAGATGTCAACGATGATTTTTGGGCAAAGTAATGGAATGGAATTTAAAGATTGACCGATTATAAAATCTCATTAAATTCAACCAACTTGATTCCTTTTTCTTTAATTTGATTAATCATTTCCAATTCTTCATTACTTGGAATTTTATCCAACCCAAAGCATCCTAAAAATTTCAAATTATTATTTTTTTTCTTGATATAATTTAAAATGATTTCAAGATATTCCGTATCAAGTTTTTTCCTCAAATTCAAAGTAATGATATGATTAGGACAACTATTTACAAAACTTGACAAAATTTCTTTTTTCATAAATCGACATGAAAATAAAGAAACTTTAATTACATCCTTTGAAAAATTCGTCGCCAATTTATCTAAATCTAAAGTTATTAATTCACCATCTTCAGAGCTTATATATTGAGGCATGATATTGAGATTTTTGATTTTTAAATTTTTAAAATAAGGAAATATTGATGGATTGATATTATACTCTAAAGAAATATATAAAGTAACAAGATTTATACAATATTGAGAAATTATTTCCATAAGTTCCATCGTAATTTTGATGATCCTTAACTGTTGTAATGATATACCTAAATATTTAATGATTGTTATGGTTATATTTGTTTCCCAATTATTACCCAATATGATTAATTCTTTAAGTTTAAAATTAGCGAGATGAAATATTTTACAAATTTCCAACGTCATTCCATGACAAGAATTAATTTCTAACCCCTTTAAATTATATAAATTGATTATGCTTTGTAGGATAAATTTATGAAAATTGACGTAACGAAATTTTAAAGTAACCAAGGAATGTTTTTGAAATTCTAATGAGGAGAAAATATTTTTAAACACATTCTTGGAATGAGTGAAAATGAATTCCTTTAATTCCTTTTGTCTTTTGATGATCGATGCCAACTCATTTGAATTATAAACTTCTGGTTGTTTTAAATTTAATTGATTGATACTTTTACAATTCTTTGCGACGATCTTCAAGAAATCCGAGATATTTCCCCTCTTAAACTCCGATGTATCATCACAAGTTGATAAAGTTAATGTGGATAATTTAAAAAGGTTTGGAATGAGTAGATGATCAAATATTTCAGCTTTAAAGATAGTTGGATAAATTTCCAAATGATTAAGATGAACACCTTGTCTCAAAAACATATGATAAAAAACTTCGGTTAATGATTGTAATAAATCATAAATTAGAATGGATTTTTTATCAATATATCTATTAGTCCACTGACCAATCGCACTTTGCAATTCACCTGTTAAAAGTTGTTTAATATGTTTAGGATATTCAAAAATGGGTCGGACATCATTGATGATTAAATCTTTTAGATTTGGTATTTTATAATCATCATTCAATCTTAACAAGTATGATGTTTCATTTTCATTTAAACATGAAAGAAAGGTTTTGATGATTAAATATTTCTTATCATCTTTTAACCTTGCAAAAGGATTTGCATAAAGCAAAGGGATTGTGATTTCGCACCAAAATCTATTTGCCTGTAAACATTTAAAAAGTGTTGAACGATCGTTTTGAAGGAATTTTAGAATGTAAAAGATGCAGTCATCATTTAAATGTGATGTAGTCATCTTTTATTATTATCAAAAAAAAGGTTTAGAAAAAAAAAAAAGAAAACAGAGAGAGAGATTGAAATGAGTAATATGTTAAAGGTTAAGTCAAAAAGTCGAAAATTTATAATGTCTCATGTTGTGAAACGACCGTTAATACGTGGGTAATAGTTTTCTACCTTTTTTCTTCTTTTAATATTGAAAATAGTCGATCTTGTGAAAGAAATTTTAGCCATATCTAAATCAAAAAATTCTAAAAATTTTTCCGTGCGGATCAATACTATATATAAGGTGTAAGCGAAGTACGCATGTACATAAACAAATCGCTTTCCTATTCGGTTCTATACATGTGTTAAAGTAACAGAAATTCACATCATTTTGTAGTTAAAGTTAAAAGAAGGAAAAAAAGATTTCCATTCCGTTAAAAGACTTGATTACCGTGGGAGAAAAAAACAATTAAGAGAAATCGTGATGAATTTCAAGTGGAAGAAATCCACATTAGAAAGCTTTATTATTCCTACAATTTAAAAAAATATATTATTATATAAATATTAGGTGTCAAGACTTTATAAATTTTAGTTCCCTTCTTAATTTAAATCGAAATTTATTAGATGGATGGAATGATATGGGGGTATGATTACGCGTGGTCGTACAAATCTAAATTGGTCTTATTATCAATAATTGAAGTTGGTTCTACTCGTGAAAGTCAGGTCAAAATTGAAACCATTAGATGCTAAAGTAGATGTGAAAATATAAAATTTGGTGTTCTTATTACATCATTGCATTTAGTGATATGTGAACTGTTATATAACGACAATTTAAATAATCCATTTTTCTTAAAAAAGTTCATTATATGATAACATGTTCTCTTCGCGTCGTATAACCGATCAAAAGATGTAATGAACGTGTTTACTTATTGAACTTTAATTTACTTTTTGAGTAGAAAGGTGGAAAACGCCACTTTATAATGGAAATGCCTTTGCGAACTAGCCAATTTATTCATAATTAATAGGGAAATGCACTATTCTCATATAACCTTTCTCAATTATAAACCAAAGAATGATTTAGTCAATTAACATATATAATAAATAGGTCAGTTTTTTTTTTTTTTTTAGGTATAACGATGTGTTTACTTTGATGTAAATAGTCTCAGTAAACCGTCATTTAGGTCTAGATTGAACCAAGAATTTACTTTTGCTTCTCTGGGCTTTTCAATAAATTAGTATCTATGGATATTTCGATTTAACATAATGCATAAGTGAGAATTAGTCTAGTAATTTAGCTTTGCTGATTTTTATTAGTTACGTCAAAATTCAATATAATAAAGAATGTTTTACCATTGGACTAAAAATCGAGAATTTGAATAAGAATCCTCTACTGAAAATTGATATTATATATCAAAGGAAAAAGGTCTCTATTCCATAATATTAGGAAAGATTGACAATATATAATGGGTTGCTTGAGTTCAGCGACACCAATGTCAACAATATTAAGTGCATCTCCATAAGTATAAGAAATATACACGAAGTTTTAATAAAATACTGGCTGTGGTTTGAATTTTAACTATGCCCAAAATAATTTCTTGGTGTACAGATCTTAAAACAAGCATGTATCGAGGTCTCTAAAGCAATACTCCCCTTTTTTTTCTTTTATTTTAAAATAATAATAATAATGATAATATTATATTACAGAACATTTCATTAATCCAGTAAAATCTATAAAAGTGAATTTCTTACGTGACTTCGTGACAATAAGTAAACAAATTTTGTTGATATGAAATAAAAAAATATAAATAAGCATTTGATTTTATAAATTGGATCTATCATACATGTAATTTTATTTCCAACTGTAAGAGAAATTTTTTTACGTGAAGTTTATTATGAGTGTTATTAGGTATTGTATTTTGTAAGGATAATATATATATATATATATGCGACCACATGTTGTTATAACAAAAATGTTTCCTGTTCAAATAAAAAAGGAAAGAATTTTTTTGTTTTGTAATCTAAAACTGATATTACAAAAAAAAAAAAAAATAGGATAAAAAAACGAAATTAAAAAAATTAAAATAAATTATATATAATTTCCAACAAATCTTTATCCTCAACTTAATAAAAATTTTACATTTTCATAATACATTAAAATTGGATTTTCTCCACTTTTAGTTTGTGTTCTAGCTAATTCAGCATATCTTTTCAAAAATTCTTTCTGCAGCAGTACCTTAACCTTTTCAGATTCTGCTCGACTAGAACGACAAACTAATTGATAAATGTCTTTCAATAACTCGAAATTCGTTGGAAAGAAAATGTCAAACCATCCAGGATGTACCATATAAGTTGAACAAGGAACCATTGTATTTTGATATCTTGTTTGAACTACTGGAGCATCAATACCTTGAATAGAATCCGGTAATTTATAAAAGTCTGAAATAACCAAACGATGTTGTGGAAAATAATCTTTCAAAACATCAAGAAAGAGTAACATTTTTGTAGGTATGAACTCTGGTTGTGTAAGATTAGGCGCTAAAGGGAGTTTATTTCGCATTTTGCGATATAAGCGTCTTTGAAGCGCTGGTGTTTTGTACGTTGTCTTGTTTCGTAAAGATAAATAACGCATAATAAGAGGATCATTGACGGGTTCATATATTTCCTCATATTCTCCTTTTTCATTCGTTACAACAACACCTTGCACTGGCTTTTCAGTCAAAAATTCATAACGAATCACATCATGTGCAAAATTATCCTGACAATTTTAATTTTTAATTAATAAAATTACATTTCGATTCAAAAAAAAAAAAAAATCGAAAACTTACCAGAACTTCACAAGCCAAGAAGAAGCAAGGCTCATTTACAGGTTCATCCCAATCAAAAATGTTCTTATTAATAATCTCTATACAATTATGACCATTGGCAATTTTTCGAAAATCTTGAATTTGTCTCTGTTTTTCGGCTAATTTTATACTAATTTCCACAATACGATATTTCGTCTTTTTATAGATTGCTGGTTCAAATTTCTGAATATAATCCAAAACGTTTAACATTAGAGTTCCATTTCCAGCTCCAAGTTCATAAATGATTAAATCATGCTGCGGGTTTCCATTCAATTTATATTCGGTGACGATATATTTGGCAAATGCATACCCGTACCATGGCTTTATCAACAAAAAAAAAATTTTTTTTTTGTCAAGAGAATAAATGTCATTAAATAAAATCCAATATTAACGCTCTCAACTAATTTACCTTAAACAATTCGGTTGAAGTATGCCAAATTTGTTTCGCTGAGTTTTTATCTTTTAATTCGAAACCATTCTCAAACTCCAGATATTTGCTTCCCACTAAATTCATAAATTCCAAATTATCTTTAATACCATTAAAATCAAAATCATTTTGTGGTGAAAATATCATGGCTTGTTTTGAAAAATAACCATAATTAGGATTATATAAAGAATCATCAATAAAATCTCGTACAAGCATTTGAGATTCTCTCGGCGGCGTGATTCTCAATGCCGTCTGTCGTGCTGTTAATCTAGGATAATTAAAATATTCGGCATTTAAAGGAATCTCATCTAAAAGTCCACCTAGAGAACTCGGGGGTGTTGACGTTGTTGAAGTTAATTTACGTGAAAGATATGGTAATGCTGACGATTTATGAGGTAAGGATTTTAATTTTGGGGGATGTAATGCTGTTATATGCTTTGAAATCCTATGTGAAAATTGTGACGTTAAAATTGGGCGAATCATTTTTTATATCTCATATATAAATATTAATTATTCGAGAAATTATCATAACAAAAAAAAAAAAAAAAAAAAAAAAAAATGAGAAAAATTTAATCCGACAAAGTAAATCGGATAGAAAAAGTGATCCTTTTGTTTTTTTATATGGATAATTGTCACAAGATACTGACGTAATTGATAGCCAGCCAAATATCCAATCTTAAAAATAATTTGTTTTTTTAAAAAAAAAGAGAAGATAAAAGATCGCTTTTTTTTTGTTGATTATCCGTAAATTTATGCTCGAGGTAATCATACCATTAACCTCCGAGCCAATAAAAATATAATACCTATCCGAAAAGCCCCTAAACCTGGCCGCAGTAAAAAGCTGCGTAAAAATATGTAAGGAGACATTAAGAAATTAGGAATATCAATTACGAAAACATCACTAACCCTAAAATTGCTAATATTACATGACACAATAGTAATAAAATATTAATTTAAATAATGGAATTATATGATCAAGTAATAATTAATTTAATGTAAAAAATAATTTTATAAATGTAGTTTTTATTTATATAGTTTTTTACAATTATAGTTTTATTTAAGACATATTTTGTAATATTTTGTAATTAAGAAAAATATCTAAATATAAAAAATTGGTATAAATATAAGTGAAAATCAGTAAGATTTGATATAAGTAATGATTTTTATAAATATTAAAAAAAAGAAAAAAGTATTTTGATAATAAAAGGACCTCTAAGCATTTTTTTAATTAAAATTTTAATTTTTTTTGCTTTTTAATTTTTAATAATGTTAAATTAAAAATTAAAATTTAATAAAAAATGTTCAGAATCACATTTTACTAACAAACCAGTCGAAGAAAATATTAAATCATATAATATGTACATATTATATGATTTAATATTTTCTTCGACTTATCTTAGACTATATGATTTATACTTTCTTGAGGTTATCAGAATATATGATTATATTTCCTTGAGGTTATCAGATTACATGATTATATTTCTTGGGGGTTATCGGATTGTATTATTATATTTTCTTGGAGTTATAATCTGGGTGCTAGTCTTGAGTACCGGTCGCAGGTGCTGGTCTTGGGTGCCAGTCTTGATTAGGGATTCAAATTTGATTGATCCAATGTGTACCAAAGTTTTTGGGCATGCGAGTTATTATCTGTATTGTATTCCCTCTAGCGGTCCTCCTAATGTTTCATTCTATTCAGGCTCAGGCCAGGAAGTCTGGGTCTGTAATCATATGTTTTTTGCGCAAAAAATATAGTTTGCATACAAGGCCGGCCTATGCGATTGCTGAAGGATAATAAATTATTTCTGACCTCTTTCCTGCCTATCATCGGTAGTATCCCAAGTTATAATTTCTTATTTTCTTTCCTATATATTATTCTAACTTGGGATACTACCAAATCTATACTTTATTTTATGTTCTTCCCTTTCTAGAACTCTTTCTCACATAGTCGTTACTTTAAGCATATCCTTATATTGATCTTTCATATCCTTTTTTCGTGTATTCTCCTGAGATTTTCTGCCTTCCTGACTTCTTTTTTACTTATTATCGGTGACCCACTCAAGCATAATTTCTTTTTTCTTTCCTATATATAATTCTACTTGAATGGCCTACCAATTTTATACCCTATTTTCGCCCAACCCTTCCTAGAACTCTTTCCTGTATAGTCTTACTTTGGGTTATTATTGTGTCGATTACTTTTGGGTACTACCACTGGCCTACTTAAGCCAGTTACTGGGGATGTCAAGTGTCGAGTTAGTGGCCCAGATGTGCCAAATTTATTCTCCTTTCCTATATATAATTCTGCTTATCTGGATCACTGATATTTTTCATATTTTGGCTTAGGGATATACATAGTTATAATAGCTAGTCGAATATTCCGTTACAAATTCTAGAAGATCTGTCCCAGAAAACTAGACGTCTCAAAAACTAGGACAGGTTATTTAGCTAAAAAAATAGTCAAATATATTCAGAATTGGAGGCCAGAAGTGTACCATTTGTGACCAAACTATTGCTTATTTGTTGCCAGTATATTGGCGGAATGTTGCAAGCTTTTCTGAGATTCGATCATGGTCTAAAGTGGGTTGAGGCAATGAGTATGCTATTTTTATGAGCGTCACTAGTATCACTAGTTCTGAATACTAACTGGTGACAGAACTAGTGATACGTTTGTTATCTTTCTTGGGATTATTAGGCTTCTTTATTGTTTTCTTGATTAATGTCACTAGTGTCACTAGTAAAAGAGTAATAAATTCTAGGAAAAAATCAAAACTTTTCTATGCCCAGTTTATATAGGATATAATATAATGAATGTATGATATATATTTGGTATATATGCTATAAAAAAATAAAAAAGTTAGGAGATTCAGATTTTTCCAGTGACACTAGTGACACTGGTGACATCCATCAAGAAGACTTTCTTTCAGCCTAATTCTTAAAGAGCCTATCGTCTGCATTACTAGCTTCTGTCACTAGCTTTTTTTCTAGTAATATGATCCCTTACCCTGTGTGCCTTCGGCTGGGATCTACTAATGTCATGTCATATCATTTTTGTTTACCTCTAAATTACCTACCAGTATCTCTGCTGAAGTAATCTTAGCTAGCTTTTTCTGATGGTACTATTCCCTTTTACAGTACTTTCTAGCATGTAGATCGCAAAACCTATATTCAGAATAAGTTCGTTTATTACATTCAATACAAGGCATATATGAGGGAGAATTCTGATGTATTTGGCACTCTTTTGGGTGGAAGCACCCCTGATTACAAACTTCTCCGGTCCTGAGAATATATGGACATTGATAAAATGCCATTTTTGATAACTATGAATAGTTCGATTATGTATCGATTTATATATTTTGGAATTAATTTTCATTTTAAACTTTTTTCTCCTGGAGTATATAATTTCTCTCGAACTGTATATTTGTTATATAATACTATGACTCAATCTAAGCTTTCAGAGTTCCTTGATGCCCTCTCCACCCTATACTACATAGGAAGAAATTCACGTGATTGGCTATCACATTCCTATATAATAATGTATTATTTATATAGTTTACAGTAAGTTTTCAAAAAATAAAGTTTCACATATTTAATAAAAAAATTTTTTGTGCATATAGCTTTATTAAAGCATTTAAACAATATTGTCAAAATAAATCTCTAATAATCTCTTATTCAAGAAGTACTAACTTAGTCACGACTTATGGGTAAAACAAAGAAACTCAAGGGACCGTGTGTTATAGAAATTTGCAAAAGAAATTCTATAACATGGCGAACTGTTACGGATACTGTGATATCTCACAGACAGGCTAACAAAACACTTCCTTATTATATTAAAGAAAATGACGTTATATGTTTAAATTGTTATAATGCAATCCTTATTAACATATCTTCTAAATTTCAGCAATATGTACTAGAACGGCATCCCCATATCGAGTCTGAACCAGAAATATCTAGCAATGAAATTTTGTTTTTTTCACAGGCTATAAGGATAATTACAACTATTCTCTATGAAAGGGAATGTAACTTGTTGCCAACAATTTGGACTTTCAAAGAATTTCGTATGCTTATAGAATCAAATGATAAGCGGTTAAAGAATTTTTTGATGAATTATATTTATCAACCAATCCTTCGACAAAGAACAAAGACACAATGGAAAAAGTATCAAAGCAACTAGTATTTTTATGTTATTTTATTTGTGGTATTAGAAATAAATTTGTTAACAATGCTAAAAGGGATCTTGGAATGTATTTAGATTCAAGTGGAACATCTAATTTGACGATAGACACATTAGCAATATTAGGCTTATCAACAACATCTCGCATGATTTTCTATCATAAGGATGCTATATCTGAAAAGCATTTATCTACTATTGAATCAAGGCTTTTAGAGAGTTCTAACAATACAATAATTTTAAATATTGATGACTATCATAGTATTCACACTAAAAGAATGCCTAATATAGTTACAACATCAACCGCGGTACATCTTGCTACTGTTTTACTTAACCCAATAAAAATGAGCCATCCATATTAAAGCAAGATATTCATAATCCTGCATTAGTTGATGCTTCATTAATCAAGATTGGTATTGAAAATTATTTTATATCAAGATTTTCACTTTCTCATAACCAGCGTTGGGGATTTCGTATTGTCGATGATAAAACAAAGCTTGAGGAATTAGCTGTTCATATTTATGATATTCAATTAGTAGAAAAAAGAAGTACTAGATCAATGAAAGATGTGGTGCTTGCAGATTTATTACAAAATGATCTTCATTCAGTAGAATCTTACGTTAATGCTACTAATTTCATCTCTTCTATTCCCATTATGAATAAATATTTTAAAGAAGGTTATATTATTCTGGTTGTGGCTGACTGGCCAGGTCAAATATACTTAAGAACTGCTATATCATGATATATTGTTTATGATAGTACTTCTGGAGTTACAGATAGGATTTTATCATTTTTACCAATGATAGGTCCTTTACACATTTCATTAAATAGCCGCGAGCTGGTTTTTTTACAATATCAACCATTTTTTTCTGCAATGTATAAATACATATTTGGCGAAAAGAAACTTCTTGCTCAAAAGTTGAAGCCATGGCGTATAAATTTATTATTAGAACTTTCACAATCTGCATAGCAGGAAATTTCAGCAATAGTTGAAATTAAATTTGGTAATGTATGCAAAGATGCAGAATATATTGCAT